>JBBYHH010358540.1:0-12052 GCA_038382905.1 Daphne laureola | reverse complement strand
TTATTTCTATAGATTGGATTTTATTGCTATAAACATTGGTTTGTATTATTTTCTTTAGAAGTAATGACAAGCCTTTTCCGTTCAAAAAAAAAAGTTGTGGAGGTTATTATAGCTGCAACCTATGGGCTGCACATTTATAAATCGCATATTATTAACTAGTTTGTGGCATGGCCATTTCGTTTTTGCAGGTGAAAGAATTTGTCAATAATGGAGTGATGGAGAAGCTTCAGAGGCGAGTCATTTAAGGAGTGATCCAAGTTTCTCTTAGAATTTGATATTATGTCACTGATGTTGGGAATGAACATGTTTTTCCTGATTCAGGGTGGATATTAGAATTGGATATCATCTGTAGTTATGTTGCAGCAACCAGATATTAATGCAATTTCCCACTATCTTTCAACTATTCAACATGCTTTAATAAATAAAAATAATTCTTCTCCATGTGTTGCTTCATCCTGTTAGTGCACAGATGATAGAAGAAACTTGGAATGTAATCTGATGTTCAGCTTGAGTATTTTCTTGCCTTTGGCAGATTGATAAAAGAAAATAATGGTATAGCATACAAGTAAACAACATATAATTTTATACCATTAATCACTAAATATTCAACATACAAATCTGTGTCATGCTAGGTACCTGCTACTATATTATCTAAGCTAATCTTATTCGGTTACTTCTTAGTTATAGCTTCATTTAAAAATCCAGAAAGTTTGCCCTCGCTTCTATGCCAATCATCTCACAAATCATCACCTCCCGAGCTGTCTTTGATATAACTAAATAAGTTGTTGCCTCAATCCAACTTATCTCCTTCAACAACACCAGGATGCTCGAAATGGGGACGGCTCATATAATTTGGTTATTCTGTTGCTATAGAGGTTAGCTGCAGTCTACGACCTTGTGGGGAACATTGCATCGAAGAAACCAACTCAGTATGAAATTCACTCTCATCTTTGTCTTCTATACCTTCCTCATCACTCATATTGCTTTGTGTTTTCAAATCTGCAGCATAAGTAAGTGTTCAAGGTGAGGATAAGAAGAGCACAACAACAACAATATGACATATTATTAGAAACAATGAAATGAAGAAATACAAGTATTGATTGGTAATGTAGTATAATGAGGTCTGCACATGTGCTTTGCAACAATATTCAGTCTAGCAATTATCCACACAATCACACAACATACCCACATAGTCATACAACATACCCACACAAATGAGAAGAAATCAAAACAGCAGAGAGACTAGCAATTATCCAGACTACAACAACTCCCTTCTAGTTATTGGTTATTCATGTCCTCTTATAATTGTCCATAAACTGGAGTTGTTTGTGCTTTCCAACCAATTTATTCTCATAACAACATATAAATCTAGTATTTTGAAAGATAACAAGGTACAAATAGAGTCGGCCAATGTAAAAGCCATGCATACACGAACACGGGCATACACGAATACAGACTCCTAAAGATCATAAAATTGAAATCTTACGTTTCATGAACTAGCTAAAAATTGAACTCAGGAAGCTGAGGATCGCACTTTATGAGTAAAGACAGAGCAAAGCAGAAGTGAAAAAAGTTCAACAACTTTGTGGGAAGAAGACAACATTCAGAAAAGAAACATACCCAACTGAGAAATGAATGAAGTACCTAATCTTTTCTGCAGTTCTTCACCAATGGAATGAAAATTCAGTAGTTGCATTACCTTTTATATATGTTCCATGAGCAGTTACAGTTTTATTTTAACAAACACTCTTTTTTTTATATACAAATTGGGTAGGGGTTGGGATACCGGAGGCTCGAACTCGAGATCTCTTACAAGTGTTCACAAGAGCATCGACCACTAGGCCAAGTGTTCAGGACTTAATAATAAATACTCTTTATTGAACTGTTCTGCATCATTTTTTACACGGTGATGAACTTTAAGTTCTAGTATCATCATTCTAAGCATTGTTCATCTTCATTTTCTCAATGAGCATCATTTTAAATGCTGCGATCATCATTTTGGTATGCATGTTCATTATATTGTTTCAAGGTGACTAATGCACATAGTCATCAGTAATCCAGATGTGGTAATTCATTTTTGTTCGGTAATCATCAGTAGACATGCGTTATTATAATTATGTGAAAGGGAGTTGTTGATAAAACTAATCATGGTTATTATTTATTGTAAATAAATATCATTTTAAGTGTCGTGGTCATCATTTTTTCGATATGCGCATCATATTTTTTATGGTCGACTAATTATAATTGTCATTAGTAGTTTGGACTTGGTTATCCTTTATGAGCGTCTATCATTTGTAGTTTGATGCTCATCAATTTTGTACCTCTCGCTAACTCGCACCAGATATGTATAAAGAATTGGGTTCAAGTCAAACTAATAAATTTATAATCCACTCAAGTATCCCTAAGTCCAGGGTGTGCGCTTGTAGATAGGGTGAGTGGGGTCAAACCCACATGGATCGAGACTATGGTTCTTCCCAACCGGTTCTACCGAAGTGGGAGTTGTTAATTCACACTTGGAGGGTGAAAATGTGCAGTGTCGAAAGTGAGAGTTGAAATTTGGTTTGAGTACAGAACATTGAGTGCGGAAATTAAAGTGTAAAAAGTAAATTACGGAAAGTAAAGTGCAGGAAATTAAAGTGCGGGAAAGTAAATTGCAAGAAAGTAAATTACTCGAAAGTAAATCGTTGGAAAGTAAATAGAAGGTAAACAGTAAGATAAAAGCCTTCACCGTGGTCACTAGCAGAGGATGAAAAACTAGAGCAAGTGTGGTTTTGAAATTTGCAAGTTATGAGAGCTCGGATAAATATCAAGCAACATCCTCTCGGACTGTTGTCATACTCGTCAGAAATCAGAGGTTCCGGCAGATTCCAGCGAGATCGTCTAGGTCCTCATATAGTTCCGCCTAACGACTTTAAGCTCATCCAAGGCCAGACTGGAAGCATTGTCCTAGTTTCCCTCTTGGGCTTACTGGTGGGACGCCAACCAACGGGTGTCTCCCAATGCCCTAGAGTCCCTCTCAGGCATCCATACCACATCATGTGGGATCCTGGTCTAACCACGACGGTCTCTCGATGCATCAACCGTGGGCACAATGAAGATGAGAGAGAGGGGTAGCGCTCCAACACTCAACTCATCTGCCAGAATTTCTAGATCCCGCATCTAACCTTGCAAACCTTGCCCCGCACCCAGGACCTCTAGTAATTCATCGGTATGCTAGGATCTCACAGGAGTAGGGAACTACTCACGCAACATAAAAGTAAACGTTGTAAGATAAATGCGAACTAAGAAAATAAAAAAGATTTAGAGAAAGAGTAGAGAATCCACTCTATTTATAAGCCTCTGAAATCCTTAACATAATATCTTACAAACCATAATATAAATGCTAGAAAATAAATATCTAAAATGGTGGAAAGAAAGAAACAAAGGAAGAGAAGAGAAGGGAAGAGAAGGAAGATGGAGAAGTAGAGAAATGGTTGAGATGGATTGGAATTGAATTGGATGTAGAAATTGGTGAAGGGTGGAAGTATTTATAGATGGAGAATGAGGGTAAAAAGTGAGGTAAAAAGGTAAAAATGAGGGTAAAATGTTGATTTTGGGAAGTTGGGAGGCCAATGGAAGGTTTTTGGAAGTGAGAATCTCCCAGAAATCTGATCTTATTTCATCATTTGGTTAAGATTTGATGAAAAAGGGAGTGGTCCATCCTATCTCTGCAAGGGGGAGCGGTCGCTCCTAGCAAAACCACTAGTCGCTCCCCCGGTCGCTCTTGACAAAAAATATTCAACGTCAACAGATCTGTCAGGGAGTGATCGCTCTTAGAAAAAGCTTCGGTCGCTCCTTTTCTGACACTGACACAGTTGACTTTTCGAGTAGAGAGCGACCACTCCTGAAGAAAGCACTCGACGCTCACTGTCGCTTTTCAATAGCCCTCCAATTTTTGTTCTTTTTTCATTCCAGCCTCTGGCTCCACTTTTAGCACTAATTTTGGCACTATAACTTTAGTTTTTGTGCATTCTTGCGTCAGGATGATTTTTCCTAAAAAATAATGCAAGCCCATACTAAGTACTAGTAATTTATTAATAGAAAACATGGTTTTAGGGGGGAAATGTAGCATTTTTGAACGCTTGTCACTCGCCATCATAGTTTTTTAGTGCGACTGATGCGTATGGATGCACTATTATGGTCATCACTATTGTTAATTTCAATGTGATCCTTATTATCAGTGTTGCGATCATTAGTATTGTGTGGTTGGTCAACCAGTTTTTACCTCATCATTTTCATAGCAGATTTCATCATTCTTGATAGTCCGATCATTATGTTTCCTGTGCCCCAAATAATGTTTTATTTTGTGTGTGTAGAGATTAAGCAGAATGAAGAGAACGAAAAAGTTTCCCAATTTACCCTTAAGCTGAAACGGACACTCTTAACAAGATAGAAGTCATGAATAAAATTTAAGGGCATTTTAGTAATTTAAGTAGTTAAAACTTTCCTTTTTAGGAAAGTGAAAAACTTTTGAGAGACAAATCAAAAAGGAAATGTGTGTAATATTTTTTTGTGTAATATTTTTTTGGTACGGAAGAGAATTTCTTAGGTCGATTAATACTCCAACAATCATGGTGATCATTATTTTTATAGTTTTATCATCATTTTCATAGCAAAGATCATCATTTTGAAAGTGTGATCATCATATTTCCATAGAATGACTAATACTCCCACAATCAGGGTGATCATTATTTTTACAGTTTGATCATCATTTTCAAAGTGGAGATTATCCTTCTTAAATGTCTGACCATCATATTTCTTTATGGTAGCGTGATCAAGTTCATATTTAAATTATATTGAAGAAATCTTTTTCTCCTCAACAAAATGGCACCAAATTATCGTGATTGAAATGCATCAATATAGTGATCCAAAATAGAGCTTCGACATCCGCTATTAGAAATAGAGCTTGATTCGTAGCGATTCGCTGCCCTCTATTTGTGTCCCCTAAATGTCCTACATTATAATTAATTAACATCGTTAATTTTCTGTTAAAAAAAGAGTAAAGTTTATTTTTAGTCTTTTAAGTATTAAACGTGTCATATTTTCATCACTTTTTAAGAATTTGTCATATTGTGATCCTAAAATTGAGTTTTTTGTCATGTTTAAATCCTTCTGTTAATCTGACAGTTAATTTTTCTGTTTTCTTTATTAATTTTACTAAAATAACCCTACAATGATAGTTTGATTACATATTTAATAAAAGTATAGCTATTAAAGTTTTAAGGAATGTGACGAGAAGTCCAATTTTTTTCTCTCTCCAACTCCTCATCATCATCTCATCTCATCTTCACTTGATACTGTTCTCCCCTCTTCATCTGATTAAGGCCGGTCCTGAGATTTTTGGGGCTGGAAGCGAAAAAAATAATTAAAGTCCCTATTAAAATTTTATTTATATAATCTTTTACTTTAAAAATATGTATGTCACAACATAACAATAAAACTTTCAATAATAATAAAATGCTATAATGTTTGACAAAAAATATATAAAAATTATAAATATTAGTATTTGTTACTCAAAAACTTTCATTCTTGCATTCTTGGAAGCAAAAGTCTCAATTAAACATGACCACTCAAGCATGTAAAATGAGTTCTCACACTTATTTTATTGGATTAATTACAATATAAGAACTGACAATTTATATAAATATATTTACATAGTCTATATTTAAGAACTAATAAAAGCTGGATACCTTAAAAATTAAAATTAAGAGACCTTAAAATTGGAGACCTTAAGCACCAGACTACCCCGTCTGACAAAGGCCGGTCCTTAATCTGATCATTATTATGCTTCTATGAAGAACACAAAAAAAACATTCCATATTTCTTCTCGGACTTCCATTATATTCAAAACGCGGCCCCGCCGTCGCCAAGCCCAGTTCCGGCGGCCCCTCTGCAGACGGCTCAGGACAAGGCGCCATCCTCCCTCCCACAGCCTGGGGAGAAGCAGATCTGGGCTACCTAGAGCCCTCAAGCTTCATACATGGAGATCGATTCCTGCTGAGCTCACCCTGAACGACGAAGACGCCGCCGGTGAAGGCGCTGGTCCTGAACGATGATGACGAAACTGTCGATCTTCTCTCACTTGTTGTCGTCGACGAGTCGAGCATTGTTTAGGCTCATTGTCGTTATCATCGATCTGAAGCCCCAATTGAAAAGCAGAAGAGACTCTAGCTGTTAGATCTGGCAGGAACCTAAGAATCTGGTGATAGGCGAGATAACGTCGGCGAGAAAGAGTCGAATTCTGATGGCTTTTCTTCTCCCTCTGCTCTTCTTCTAGATTTAAACTTTGAATAAATTCACAGGGAGCCGTCGGCATGGAAGCCTCCAAGCTCGGTTCGTTGCTCTCGGACTTGATCCCTACAGATTCAGCCTCCTTCGGCGAAGATGAAGTGGATGTCGCAAGGGGCACGCAACGCGTTAAGCAACAGGTAGAGATCTAAAAGCTGGTTGGACTAGAGATCAAATTGTGGTTGTGGTTGGAAGCCAGACGGTGAAAAACCAGTAATGGCGTGGGGAAAAATCCGGCAACGTAAAATCTACTAATTAGTGATTTTTGTTCTGCAAATTGATAGCAATGTTGTTGGCCAATTAAATTTATTATCACGTTTGATTGAAAATTAATGTTCCATATCCAACTTGCCTGGTTTTAGATCTTGTGAGGAAGAGGACACACTGTTCCAGATCGAAAAAAGAGTATTGGGACAAATTTGTGAGAAAGAGGGAAAGTATTGGGGTTAGGAAAAGTATTGGGGTAAAATTGATAAAATTTTATAAATTTAGGGAATGAGTGGTAAATAAAGAAATGTCATTTTCGTCAGTTTATTAAACTAACAGAATAATTGACAGAAAGATTAAAACATGATAAAAAAACATAGTTTTAGGATCACAATAAAAAAATTCTTAACAGGGGATCAAAATAGAACACGTTTAATAGTTAAGGGATAACGTCCAAATGCTCTCCTTTTTAACCCTAGCCGCCAAGGCTCTCTTCACGTCAACCTTTACCGCCGCCGTTTGGCTTCCTCCGACGGCCCGTGCCACTCCTTCTCCAGCCTGGGCTCCATCCTCTAGCCTGTTGCAGTCGTCGCTGCCGCCGGCTTCGCTGGAAGCGTAGGCCTAGGATCCATTCTCGTGGAAGGCTCTCCTCAACATCTTCATTGTCATGGATGTTCTGTAGCAGGGGTCCTCCGGTCTTCTTTGACGATGACTCGGGTCGTTGTCCCTTCCAGTGCCCAAAGCCCACCGGCCCGGAGATTCCCTTCTGTCCCCGATTCCGGCGTTCCTGATGACATTTGTCATCACCACCGCCTATCTGCTCCTTTCTGTCGAAACAGTTACTTACGGCCCTTGGTGAAGACAGATTCCAGATCTGTCGGTTCCGGGAACCTCAGATCTGTTTCCTACAGATCTGCCTTTTCAGTTAAGGCTCCTTGGGTGGTCGGGAACCATGCGCAAGGGCTGACGGGGACGCGCTCCTGGTTTCCCCGTCCTCATTTCCGCAGCTCGCTTGGTACTATTTCGCTGGTTCGCGGTGATTTTGGTTGTAGTTTTGGTTCTTGGTTTGGTGGGGCGGTGCTGGCTCATTGGTTAATTCTTGTTCGTGCTTCAAGAAAAGGTTACTGGTTATGGCAGGGTTGAGTACAAACTCGCCCTGCGTGGTTCCATGACGGTGTCCCCTGGTCAGACTGTAGGCGGTTAGGAGTCTGTTTAATTGATAGGTTTTATTACTCTTGGTTTCTTTTCTTTGGTGTTTGGTTGTTGCTTTTTGTTCTTTAGTACGTTGGACTTGTGTTTTGTGGTAGTGTGGTTCTTTTCCAGGATCTTCAACCCTACCCATTCAGGAATGCGTTGTTGTGGTGAGTTGGTACTAATTAACTCCTTTCAGCGAGTATACAAGAGTATCAAAGCACGCATCATGATTCTTATTCCGCCATGGTGTATATACCCTTAACCCCGAAAAGGCTCCATGTCTCGATGGGTAGGATTGAAGTTTTCACTCAGAAATTTTTCTATTACACTAGCTATTGTTAGTTGTTTAAGCCTTAGTAGCTATGTTGTTGCTCTTACTAAACCTAATTTAGTCCACTCTACTCTGTTACTAGCTTATTTTATCTAATAAAATAATATAATGCTTTATTGTTTCTCAATTTAGACTTGTGGTTTATTTCTTCAAGGACTGTTTCTATTTATTGTGTTTTTCCAGTTTAAGATAATATTTAGAAAAATGTCTACTACTTATCATTGAATTGTCAACTACTAGAAATAGATCTGTCAAATACATTCACCACTAAAATTGCTTGAGAGTTGAGACGCTATCAAAAAAAAAAAAATTATGGACATCATCAAACTAATTATATAATGCTTAATTTATTGTTTCTCAATTTAGACCCGTTGTTTTAATTCTTGATTTCTTGATGGACATATGACATTACTACTACGTTACAAAAAAATGACATAAAAAATGCTCTAAAATATCATAAACCAAATTTAAAATTCCTGAATTTCAATAGGTTTATTTTTAGATTATTGCACATTGTGCTAGAAGGATAGACATGAATATAAGAATTTGTTATTGAAATAACTCATCATTCAATTGAAAATAAACAAGTAAGTTGATAGACAAATTAAAAAGGGTTGACAGACAAATTATAAATGTCTAATGAACAGATGACATCACAAGAATTTTAAGGTCCTTAACTAATGCAATCACTTTAGGTTGCGTTTAAGCGCACCTTAAGAGATACAAATAATTATAAATTATATTATTCCTTCTCGAACCTTTAGTTGAACCCATTATTAACTAGTATGTAGTATATATTTTGTATTGTTTGCCAGAGTAGGGGGCTAGAATAACATTTTCACTGACGATGCCTCTAAGAGAAATGAAAAGAGAAGCTTGATTAAAATCGGGAAAAAATAGCGATGGCAACGTATTTGAGGATTGGGGAAAATCATGGAAAGAACATAAAAGATTCTTGGGCAAAACAAATCTGTCTTTTGCGTGGTTCGCATCCCCAACCAAAATATTCAATGAAATAATGTTGAAAGCATCATACATATAAATTTAATGATTCAGGATTGTAATTTAATGATATCTCAATAGGAAAAATTTAATTTAATGATAGAAGAGTGGTGATCTCGTGGTAGAAAGATGGTGATCACTCAGTAAAAGAGTGGTGATCTCGTAATATGAGTTTGATGATCTTTATAATTAATGATTCTCTTAGTGAAATATCATGATATTAGTATGAATTTCATGATTCAAATATGAATTTTATAGATAATTCAAATGAATATTAAAAACATGTCGACACCTAAAGGAACTCTGGAAAAAAAAACATCAAAACATATTACATATGGGTGTTATTTTCTTTGTCTTCTTTTTTTCTTTCCAATAAACTAATTTTATTACTCCTCCGTCCTCAAAAAATTATATCGTTTGACTTTACTATTTCAATATTCAATACTTAATTTTTAATAAAAATAAATAATGTAAAAAAAATTAAGAAAAAATATATTTAGAAAATTTGGATATCAAATTATGGTTTCCAAATAAATTTTTTAGTATCTAAAAATACATAAAAATAAATTATAAATTAAATACAGTAAAATTATCAAAATAAATGATACAATCTTTTAAGAATTGATGGAGTATGAAATTAAGGTTTCTGGACAAACGATCTACTGTTGGGGTTTGTGTAATTGTGTTAGAACTTAAATATGATTTGGATCCATAATACGGCACAGTAACGTAAATTATAAAGAAAGTGGCATATTGGTAATTAAATAAAAAAGTGAAGAACTTGTAGTGCGCTATTTTTAGGTGCGCATTGTAACCTCCGCCTAACTAATGGAAAATATCCATTTTTATCACTAATGTTTGGTAAAAGGATATTTTTTACATTTTTTTTTTTGTCCGAAATTGCTACTATCATTTATGTTTTTTGTCCTCATTTACTATTAGTCATTAAAATTTTCACGCTGGCGTCTTAATCTCCACCGTATCGCATCTAATGACTACGTGGTGTGTTAAATTTTCCACGGTGTCTTAATTTCCACTGTTTGCCATGGACGCTTCTATGACCGATCCTCTTGTGACAGTGATCGTTAATGGGAAGAAACAGTTGCCGCAAAAGCCATCGAGGAGAGGCGGGTCTACTGTTTACTTTTCTCCGACAATTCACGAAGTACACGAGCTTCACATTTGTGCTGGGTACTGCTAGAGTCGATGGTTGGGTCATCCTTGACATCCAACTTCGAAAACGATGACGCGGCAAGGGAGAGTGACAGCACGTCCACGCCATCAGTGGAGGCCTTTACGAATTAGACAAATTTATGATCTGGAAGATTATGAAATTCTTAAACTTCCCCTCAAGACTATTTTTATCAGCGTCCCTAAACTCTCCTCCAGATCTATTTCCGATGTGCCCTGCAAGATCTGTCATGAGTGCAGCAGGCTTCCTCAACTTCAACGATCGAAGCGTTGGATCTCAGGCTATCAACTGAAAGCCCTCTGCTCACAGCTACACCGAATTTCGCCCTCCTCATAGGGCTCCGCCCAATCCTCACCTCACTGGAGCATGATCTAGAAGCTATAAGATTCACCATTCTCATTTGTACCGGATTCGCATTTGGGCCAGCTGGGTTCATCAGAATCAAGAGACAATCTGGGGAGGTCGTCGTGCTTGTGGCCGGAGAAATAAGATGGCATAGACAATCTAGAGGAAGAAATGGATATAAGCTCATAATCAGAGTCCTTCATCAGCAAGGGGGGTTTTCAGAAGATGATACTGATGACCGATAGGCCCAAACCAAGTCTCCAAGACCCAAAATAGGCCCATAGACCCAAAAAATCCCACAAGAACGCTTGAGTCAGAAGCCTAGGAAAAAGGACCTATTTAAAATAGCTGAGGGCATCATACCCGAACGCTGACATCCGCAAACTGAGGTCATGCCCTCAGCACTGTATAACCCGAAGGCCTGCATACAGGAGATATTTGCCACCTGTCATCTGACACCTAACCGCCTCTTTCCTATCAGAATATTACGAATGTGTCACTCTATTAGACAAGACTATATAAGCCTACATCATTCCAACATTTAAGGTAACTATTCACTCTGCCCTAAATCTTGGCACGTTCTCTCCAACAAACATTACTGACTTAAGCATCGGAGGACCCACCGCCGGGAATAACTCCGGCGCGGTCCATAGATTTTGTCTGTTGCACAGGTCAAACCAGATAGATATGGAGACGGAACTAAACGTGATCAAGACCAGGCAACAGAGGCTTAAAGGTGTGATGGTTCATAACGAAGAATCGCCACCACTCTTATTCCTTACTTTTCAATTATTATATTGTGTTATTTATCATATTACTTGTCAATCAATCAATAATAATATTGTCCTCATATTTTTTTGTTGTGGCCTAGCCTTCTTGATATTGTTATCTCATTATTGCACAATTGTTGAAAAAAAAAGAAGAAAAAAAAAACATGAAGAAAAAAGGAAGTTGAAAACAAATTGTGAAAAAGAAAAAAAAGAAAACATTTGATAAAAGGAAAAAAAAAAAAGTTCATGCAAGTTTTCAAAGAGAAGGTGTTGGCACAAAAGAGGCAATGGTTCAAGGACTTTTGAAAATTTCTCAAAGATTGATATAGCTTGCAAAAGGCCACTAGATTTTTCTCAAATTGCGGAAAGTACCCCACTTTAATCCCAAAGTTCAAACCAAGTCGTGTGCAAAAAGTAACCAAAATCTTTTTCTAAGGGTTTTAGCACTTTGTATTTGGTAAATCTTGAGACAAAAATTCTTTTGGAGAGAATTTGGTGAGTTTGTACGAGTAAAACACGAGAGTTGAGAGAAACACTTAGGGAGAGAGGGGATGCTACAATTTTATTGTTGTATTGTGTAGGTACACATCACGAAACCAATATTATCATTCAAAGGATGAGATGACTTTTGTGATTATTGGTCATGAGAAAGGCATATGGAGAGTCACTTCACCAAAGCCAAGA
>JBBYHH010358429.1:0-12053 GCA_038382905.1 Daphne laureola | reverse complement strand
AACATGTTGATTTTGTAAAAATACTTAAACTTGAAGAAATGAACCAACTCATATGATTTTGCAAACTTAGAGGACTAGATGATATGGAGCTAAAGTTAGAGGACTAACTTGCATCATTTTGTAAAGTTAAAGGAGTAAAACATATTAAATCAAAGTTAAAGGACTAATTGGTATGAGTTGTGAAAGTAGAGGGATCAATGGTGCATTTAAACCTAAGAAAAAAGGGAGTGGGTGGGGCCTTGGCTGCTAGAAACATGTCAACCCCAAAATCAACAAATATAATCAATACAACAACAAAATTTAGAAATATAGCAAAAGAATCTCAATAATCTAAAGAATGACCAGTGACTCAACTGAAAGTAAACAAAAAAATAGTAAAAAATAAGAAAAGCACAAAAAGTAAAGTACCAGTTTTATCATTTTGCCGATCACGGTTCATAAACAGTAAAATCAAATCGGCACATTTCACAAAAAAAACTAACAATTATTTGAAATTTATCTCCCAATTTACTCTCTCTCTCCACTCAAATTCAAAAAAATCTTACTTTCTCTGTCCCTATTTAATAGTTACGTCTAATTTTTTAATTTTTATTTGACTCAATTTTTTATTATGAAAAAATTTCTAAAAAAAATTAAAAAAAAATATTTCTAAAAATTAGACACATTAATTTATTTTAGATATATATGTTACTTAACTTTATATATTAAAATATAAAAAAAAATATTAATTAAATATTAAAAATAAAATATAACTATTAAAAATAAAGGAAGGAAGTACATTTTTGTTACTTTATTGGGACATCAAGCACACCCTTAGTATGTATATATAATGAGTAATACTCTTTCCCTTAAAAAAAAAGATTCCAAAGTTTCATTTTCAGTATAGATTTTATGATTTCTTTTTTTATATATATAATTTATATGCAATAAATAATTTAATATTTCTAGTATACTCTAATTTTCTTTTTTATACTCTATTCAGACACACTCGCAGATTCTGCAACATCAGGCTGCAGTTATCAGACCATCAAACTGGCATTCTCTTGCTCAAATCTGAATCCTAAACAAAAAAAATGGGCTACACTTAGCTGAGGAATCAACCCTGAAATCCACCCAGTTTCAACTTTCCAATATCTTCTTGCAGGAACCACCAAGGACCCTCTCTAGTTGCTAATCTGTGCAAGAAAAACATGTCTGAGACAGACAAACAAACAAGCAAATACTATGTGTGTATCTCAGTTCCATCTGATTGAAAATGAGGGTATGAACATGAACCTGAGATATCCAGCCACACTCCGCAGTCCCATGAAAAGAGTCAGCCCTGTCCAAACTCCCGGAAGGCCAATGTAAGCCGGAGCATAGAGCAGAAATGCAGAAGAAATCGCACCCACGATCATCTACAACCACAGAGTTAACTTGACTTCATATCAGAAGCTAAGATCATTTATGGTGATAGGTGACACAGCGACGAAAACCCTGTGGAGAAAAGGTTAGGTTACCATTGAGCAAGCTGCATATGAGAAATCTGAAATGCCATAGTGCAGACCATCAAAAATGTAGGCCAGGGCTGAGATAGGCTGACTAGCACTTACAAACTGCAGATGGGTTTAAGACATGAGTAATATCAGAGGAAAAGGGTAAGCCGGAAGTTCCATTTATTTCTGAAAAACTTTTCAAGTTTTCATTTCGAAATTTCTTTTGTAAATGTTTAATTATGTAACTAACTTTTAAACGATGAAAACCTTATTTTCCGAACTTTGGTTTACTCTAGTAGTATTAAATTAGAGAACCTTGTTTAAAAAGTTTCCATTTTAATACTAGAGTTCTGTAATATTTGAAAAATAAGTTTTTTCATCACTTGAAAGCCAGTTATATGATCAAACATTTACAAAGGAAAATTGGAGGTTATTTTCCACAAGTAAAAGTGTGTGAGACAATGTATCTAGAGGAATACCAGTATCCCGGATCTCACGATTGCTAGAACCTCA
Organism: Daphne laureola; assembly: GCA_038382905.1. Lineage (NCBI taxonomy): Eukaryota > Viridiplantae > Streptophyta > Magnoliopsida > Malvales > Thymelaeaceae > Daphne > Daphne laureola. The sequence goes on along the minus strand of JBBYHH010358429.1, from coordinate 10,065 downwards.
GAGTCATTGGTGAATAAAGCTGCCAAAGAGCCAAAAGAAACACCTAGTATTGCTCCTAAGAAAACGCCGGTGAATATACCTGTCTGTTGAAACACATGTAGAACAGAGTGTCAAGAACTAATGACTTGTATGTAACAGGTCATTGTTGATTAATGTTTAGCGTTAATGTTTAGTGATAGAGGTTGAAAACGTTATCTAAGTGTATCTTCGATCGTTAGAGGTTCGAAGAAGGGATCTCAAACGCTCTTCCCAAACGAAGCTTAACTGGTATATGGACTCACCTTAAGTGCCAAAAAAGTAATCTCTTTCACCCTACTGTAATCTCCCTTAGCAAAAGAGCTTGCAATGAGAGCCTGCAGTTCATTTCTCCTTGAAGTTAGCCAAACCAAAAGAGAGGATGAGAAAGATAAAAGAAAGATTAGTTAGAAGACTGGGGATCTTTTACTTGACAAGCAGCGGCTTGCGCATCAGCGAGCAATGACACAGACAACCAGACTTGCAAACAAATCTGATGCGCGGCCATAGCCAATGGTCCTTGCCGAGCAGCCATTGATGTGCTGAGAGTTATAGTGAGAACAGCAGCAAGGGTTCTCCCAAGCAGAAAACCGCCTATGATCAGTAGTTTTCATCATCAAACAAGGCTCTTGAATTACATGTGAAGGCAAGGTCTAAGGTATGGCTTGAGGAGGAATACTTACCGGATTTTATGTAACCACCGAATTGCAAATTCTCGAAGCCAGGGAATGATAGAACAGTCCTCTTGTTAAGATAATAAAGCATCAGGAAGCTGACAATGTATCTAGAAGAATCCACAAACATTCAATCACTACTACGAAAGAAGCATTGTTGTCTTGTAGAGGAAGAAAAGTTAATTTACAGTGGAAGAAGACATACTGTGATACAACAGTAGAGATGGCTGCACCGGTCATACCCAAATCGAAATAGTAGATGAGCACTGGAAATATGAAGACAGCTGACAAATTGCCAAGTCCTGCCATGAAACTATGAAATGAGGATTACAAATTAAGATAAGAAGAAGGTTTCAGCAATGGTTCAGTCTACTGCTTTAGACTTAGGTCATTCTAATATACAATACCCGTTCCATGCGGGACTTCGTGCATAGACCCCTATCTGTTTTTTGACAATGACACATTTTAGGATATCAATGTGTTATTGGCACATTTTAGATCCAAAAAGAGGTCTGTAGGAGTCCCGCACAGACCCGGTACTGTATATTAGAAAATCCTTTTAGACTTTGATCAAGACCTTACCTTGACATAGTACCGGGGTCTTTGTATCTTTAAAACCGCGCAGAATTCCTTGAATAGAAAGATAAATCACAACCGCAGGAGCCCCGATAGCTCTGAGTGACAGGAAAAGTTTAGCTGGTTTATGCATTGGAGAGGCCTGCCAAGAATTGAGTTTTATGAACCACCCCTCGAAGTAAAGTTGCTAACCAGTTTTGTAGGATAAAGTATTGATTTTTGTGCCAGCTGAAGATATATGAATTCACTGCAGACATAAGAACAAACAGATTTCTAACTTACTGGTGTGATGCCCATCAGCAGAAGAAACAGTCCGGAACCAAAATACATTGCTAAAGCCTCTGCAATGCCAATGGCTCCGGCTAGAAGTAGAGCCGTAGAGACTGAAGGTAGAAACTTTCTTTCGAAGGATTCGAGGTCATTGCTGCTACATTCTTCATCTGCATACTAAATAACTTTCAGATTGTATCTTGGCCTTAATATGGAACTATTAGTTAATGAATAGGTGACATACCGCTCCTAGAAATGTCTTCTGCGACGAATGATGTTGCGACACTAAGAAGCGGAATGTTGAATACTTTCGAGATGATGTTGAATATCGATATGGAAACGCCTGCAGCTGCCAATTGGAGGGAACCTTGGCATCCATTTGAAATGTAAAGTATCAAGTAGTGATAATATTATACTGACTACACATGATATAACTTCAGAATCATCTGAAGAATCAAACCAACCCAACACCAAATGATTCTTCTAACTAAGACTTTCTATTGAGCAAATTACTAGCTTGATAAATACCTAACACACACACACACACACAAGGAAAATGAAAAGGGAAAAAGAAAAAAAAAACATAAAAGAAATGCAGCATTATGTATAGCTCTCAGATCTTACTTTGGATATAAACATATTGAGGGGAAAAAGAAAGATTTACACACCCAATCTACCAATATAAGCAGTTTCCATAAGTTGGGCTAAAGGCTCAATGGCTTGGCCAGCAATTGCAGGCAAAGAGAGCATAATTAGCTCAGTTTGAACACTTTGGGGACTTGGCTCACTACAAAACAACAAATCATTATAATCCACTTAAAGATCATGAATTGAGGGGAAAAGGTTCTATTTTGATGAATTGGAGTACAGGATGATGCCCTCGCTTGGTGTGGTTTTGCAGCAGCAGAGGCTGGATCTCTTGCTACCATGGCCACTAGTGCTGAAGGTAAAGCTTGCATTTTTACTCAGAGAATGAAAACGCCTCAAGAGTGTTTTCTCAGTGGGTCTGCGGCCATTTGCAGCTGGAAAACACAGAGAAGGTTGGAACTTGAAGTGGGTAGTTCTCATTTTCTGGTTGAGTTGAGGTTGAGGGAAAGAAGCTTCATTTGGGAATCAAATAAAGCCTAGCAATTGTTGCAAGTGAAATTGACACAGAATTGGGACATGAATCACATGGCCATCAATAATCATGCTGCAAATTGCTAAATGCAGGTGTGTTTACTTTCCTGAAAAATCACACTTACCACAAAATTTTGTTCACCAAAACATTTAAAAGGTAAAACACATAAAAAAATCCTTCATCTTTCTGAGTTGTCACGATTCGGGTATGAAACTTTCTAACATGCCGACTAAATCACTTAACTTTCGAAATTATACCAATTTAACCACTGCGTCTAATTTATGATGATGTTCATGGTTGAACAACGACGGGGATCAAGCATAAAGTTAACTTAAAGTGTCTCTAACTGTTCAATTAAAAAAAAACTCACATACGTTAAGAGAATATCACATTGTTCCCCTTATTCTAACTGTACTCTAACTTTCTCATACGTATTTTTTTAACGTGTTTTTTTTAATTGGACAGTTAAAGATACTTTATACTTAACTTCTTGCTCAATACGTGTTGTTCTTCCTTGTGAAAAATCATCATAAATCAAACGCAATGGCTAAATTGGTACAACTTTAAAAGTACAGTAGTTTAATCGACATATTAGAAAGTTTGATGCTCAAATTCCGACAACAAAGAAAGTTGAGGAGATTTTTTTATTTAAAACTAATAGTATTTCTCTTAAACTTTTATCCCACAAACATCAAAGCATATTTTGAAAACACTTTCTTAGGGTATGTTCGTCCATAGCAAAGTAACAAAAAAGTAGCATGTATTTGAATTTGAGATGATAGAGAAATAGAGTAATTTTTTAGAAAAAATTTAAAAATGTGTTAGAATGTTGTTGATTTTTTTGTAAAATATGTCCAAAGAACACAATCTTAGTGAAAATTTGTCACCAGTACTGTACACTAGTGGCGGCCGCAAGATTTTTGGCATGTGGGGCATATTTTAAAAAAAAATTATTAAGGTTTTCTTGAGAAAAAAATCTATTAATTTAAAATTATCACATTATATACATATAGTTCCCACTATTTTAATATATATATATATATATATAATCAATGACAAGTAAAAGTTATAAAAAAAAATGCTTGTGGGGAGGGAAAGTTATTAGACTAGATAATATTATCTAATTATATATGAATTATTGATAGTGTAATAAATTTTTTGACCAATTTAAACTACATAGCGAAATAGTGTGATTAGAATATTTTAATTTTATAAAATACGCTACTCCTATTTGTTAGAGAAAAATAATTTATTTTATATAACAACGGTTAGCCAATTTATAAATATTTAGGATTAATCTTATACTTTTATCAAAACTTTAAGTTTTGTATGAAAACAAAAAACCTTTTATTACTTCAATAGACAATAAACATAGTTAAAGGACTACCTAAAGCGTTTACCCATTGCTTTCTCATAGTGGGCTGATGATGCCCACAAGAATAGTTGTTGTGCGTGCGTTCCTTTCTCTATGCTCTAATGCTAGTTACGCCTTTAACTATTTATTTGTTTTCAAAACAGCCCTTATACTTTATTTGTATCAAAACATTCTACCATTATGATTATAATTTGTAGAATTTTACTAGGGACACGTGCGCCCATGATGGGCCTGCTCCTGCTGTACACAGGGGCGGCGCCACATACAAGTGAGTGAGTGCAAATGCGCTCACGGATGCAAATACCCGCACTCACTTTTGGGTTAATATAGGTTTAGTATACAAAACTTTATGAAAACTTCAGTATAATCCCTATAATGTACACCCTTTTATACCAAAAAATAAAAAACTTTGATATATTTGAATTAAATATGACAACGTGATAAGTTTTACCTTATAAAAAAAAACGTGATAAGTTTTACATAAAAGATTATGGAAGTGTCTCTTAAAGTAAATATGACTACTCTTTTCCTAAAGATCGTCTAATTTAGAAGAGAGGTTAAGATGTATAGAATATTTTAAGATAATAAATAAACTTCATACTTACATAAAATAAAATGTATAACTGGAGATTCCAAAAAAAATAATGCTTAGATGACCATCTGTTGTTATGATGGATCATCATAGTTCTTATAGAATCAGTAAGAGGTTTCCAAACTTAAAAAGTAAGGAGAATGTGATTCACCGGACTATGTAGATATTCATAAGTGAATTAAATTTTTAATTCACATTCTACAAGCTTTGAGGCTTTGTGAGATCTCCTACTCATGTTGCACAGCCAGGCAAGGAGTTCTGGTTCGCTGGTATCGATCCGTTGCCAACGCGACAGAGCCACGTTATCATCGTTCGTGGTGAAGGTCCGACGAATGTGCCTCGTACCTCGCCTCTGTTGATCGGCTTGAAAAGGGGGCCATTGGAGAAGATGAAGAATCGGGGAGTTCAAGTTCACTGGCGTCGATCCGTTGCCACCGTGCCAGAGCCGCGTCACCATCGTCTGTTGCGAAGGTCCGGCAAAGATGGACTGTCCCTCGCCTCTGTTCATCGGCTAGAAAAAGGGGCGATTCGAGAAGAGAAAGAATTAGGGGGTTTTGGTTTGCTGACGTCGATCCGTTGCCACTGCGCCAGAGCCGTGTCACCATCGTCCGTCGTGAAGGTCCGACGAAAATGCCCCATCCGTCGCCTCTGTTGATTGGCTCGAAAAAGGGACGATTCGAGAAGACGAAGAAGGGTTTTGGTTCGCTGGCGTCAATCTGTTGCCACCGCGCTAGAGCCGCGTCACCGTCATCCGTCGCGAAGGTCCGACGAAGGGGCCTCGTCCCTCGCCTCTATTGATCAGCTCGACAACGGGGTCATTGGAGAAGACGAAGAATCGCCTCTGTTTGGATGGTTAACTCACCGTGAAAAAGCCTAATTCGCTTCTCCCTAATTCACGCAAGGCCCGAATTAATTTTAGTAAAAAACGTACTAAATCACTAATGAAAAAGATATGGTGAAAAACTCATTTTTTTCACTTAAAAAAGTGTAACTTTGAAACCCCCTAATATACTATCTATTTTCTCTTTTCTCTGTATCAAATGCATTGTGATTTTCCTTTATTAATTACATCCTTAGTTCTAATAAAATTGATATATTTTTTCGAGTTGTCTAAAAAAATGGATACATTTTTTTAAAATGAAACTTTTTCACATTAATATTTACCTTATTATATTTATTTCTCTTCTCACTAAAAAAAAAAAGTACTTTTGTCATATATACTTACTTATTTTACTTTGTTGCTCCCTCCGTTCCAACAAATGTTCAACGTTTGTTTTTTAGTATTTAATGTATGATTTATTTTCTTTAATATTCTATCATCAAAATTTAAATATTTTATATACATATGATAGTTTGATGTGTCTAGTTTTTAAATATTGTTTTTAAGAATTATTTAACAAATTCTTCTTAGTGAAAATTTAAGTCAAACACAAATTTAAAAACCAAACGTCTTAATTTTGCTGGGATGGAGGGAGTATCTTTTAGTCAATAATATTATTTAATCTTCATCCACAATCTAATGTATCAATTTTTCCAAAACGAATGAAGTGCAAAGAAAGAAAGAGATAGCCTCTATCTGATTATTTTTTAAATGTATTGACTAGTTATTTTAGCTGAAGTTAGTTTTGTTTTTTACTTCTCGAATAGAAAAGAGAAATAAATGGATAATTAGGTAAATTTATGTACAAAAATTTGCTAAAAGAGGAAATTCTTTTAATAATTTTGGAATAACTTAATAAAAGAAGTGTTTCAAAAAAAAATGAGACAGAAGGAATAATATATTTGGAAGTGAGTTACTTCTTTTGTCCCAATAAAATTGATACATATTCATTTTTAAGTTGTCTCAGTAAAATTGATACGTTTTCTAAAAAGAAACTGTTTTAAACCAACCTTACTTTACTATCTTTTATTTCTCTTCTCACTCAAAAAAGTTATTTTTATGTTATATACTCCCTCAGTCTCAAAATTATTGAAACATTTTCTTTATTGGGTTGTATCAAAATTATTGAAATATTTTCCTCATTTAGTAAGTTTTTGTATATGAATTTATCCAACTATCCTCCTATCTTCCTCTTCCACCTATCAAGTCAACACAAAACTAACTCATCCTAAAATAGCGTATCAAGTCAATATGTTTTAATAATAGTAAACAAATAAAGAAATTACTTTACATTTTTAATCTCTAATCAATAATATTTTTTAATTTTCGTACTTAAGATGTGTTCTTTTTAATAATAAATTATTAAAAAATGATTTGATTTGAAAATTGGAGGGAAATTTGTGAGAGAAATGTTTTTGGAAAAATGTATAGAATTTAAATAGTAGCATCGAAGATGGTTGTTGTTGAGGGGTTGTTGGATCCTACTATTTGGCTGTGTCTCTGTCTTTGTTTCTTCAACCGACACAATATAATATTATTGTGTCTTGTCTTTGGACCGGCAGATCTTGTCAGTTGTCACTGCTCTGCGTCACGTTACATGAATTGGACACTTCAGTTCGGGCTTGCTTGCCACTTTTATGGGCTGATCAATTCAGGGTACCTTCTTTTTGGGTCACTTATAGTATTTGAAGCCCAAAACGTTTCATTCCAATGTCTGCTTCTTTTTCATTTTTCTTTTTGATGTACCAATATCATTTTCTTGTCTTGTACTCCTCTGTTCTCAAAAACAAAAATCCGCTTTAGATGTTTTGTTTTTTTTCCGGAAAGGCAACAAAATTTTTATTAAAATAAAATAAAAAACACACCTAGATCTAAAAAAATATAACTGGATATAATCTCCGATACAACAATTCTCAAACACACTATATCCCCATTTAGAAGATTCTGCAGATCCCACGAACACTCTCTTAGATATTCGAAATATCTAAATAGATTTTAATTACCCACCTAAAAATCTCCAAAGCTAATATCTTCTAATTATTCATATTCTAATGTCATCTCTTCAGTTTTATTGTTTGGGAAATATCATTTGATTGAGATCTCATATTTTTTTCGCTCTTATTCTTTTTCTGACACCTGTAATCAATTAATGAATTAGCTTTACGTACTGACTCAAAATCAAATCTAGTTGAATAAAAAACAAATGGAGAATTCAACTCATTTAAAAGGGTAGAAGAATTCAACTCATTTATTTTATTATGTGAGTGGATACACACACTACTTTTAGATGAGCTCTCCATTTTGAGAACGTGACTGTCAATACATGAAGGGTAATTAAGAAGAGACAATTCAGAAAAATGTTCTTCATGATTACCCATAGTGGGACCCACATGCAATTTATTAGGAGTTAAAATATCTCCAACAATTTTTTAAAAAAATTATCTAAAATAGAGAGATAAAAGTTATATTCTTCAAAAAAATATTGCTCTAACTCTAACAGCTTCTCCATTTTAAAGAATCATATATTTATTACAATAATAAAATATTATATATCTATGATTAATAATTAATAAAATATTTAGAGAGTGGAGAGATGAGAGATGAGAGAGGAGAAATATATTTAAACCAATGAGAAGTAGTTTAGGGAGAAGAGATATGAGATAGGTTTACAAAAAGTGAATTTGGGGAGACTCTCCAAAATTTGGAGAGTGCTCCAAATTTGGAGAAGACTCCTTATTTTTTCCCCCTTTCTTCATTTTGAAGAATGAGATGGGGAAACTGTTGAACCAAAAAAATGCTTAAAACTCTTTAAAAGTGAACATATCAATAAAATGAAGAGTCTCTTGAAGAGTCTCTTGAAGATGCTCTTATATGCCCCTATTGCACTTCTCAATAGCACCAGACTCGTTCTTCACCCCCATAAATACCATTAATAGGAACTCAATAAAGAAGATGAAGACTCTTAATCCACGCATCCAATATTCCCAACACATCTGGTTCCAAGAAGAGGAGTGGAATCGGCAGCAGCTCCGCCGGTGAAAGGCACCGTCAGCGAGCAGCCACCAGAAGACAATTATCCACCCAAACTGACAGAAACGCGCCACCACCGTTCCACTCATGCTCAACGGCCTGTCCAGCCTCTCCGGCGTCGATCCGAGCCAACACGCCAAACCCACTCGGCCCCTCATTTGTTAATCTTCCGACTGGCAAACTCGCCGAAATCAATTTTTGAGATTCCGACTCCAGTACCCTCAACTCGAAACCAGAGATCCCCAACTCTTTTATCTATGACACCATCGGTTGACCCGCAGGTTCGTTATCCGCTTTTCCTCTAGTTTCACCACTGCCTCTACATTGACACCAACCACTTGATGGGCTACCTGATTAGAATTGAAGGTCGACGGAGAAACAAATTTAGAAGGTGCCTCCGCCTTCCGCCTCCAATGAAGGGATGACTTTTCACTAGGACCCCCGCCTGAAGCCTGCCTACCAAACAACCCACGATGACACCAGAAAGTACCATTCAAGCTGCCACAGGGGATTAATGTCTAATTAGGTCTAAAGGTTTTAGTGTTTTTGAGTTTTAGGCCTATATGTTTTTTACTATTTTGTCAGAGTCCTAATTTTTTTTTCAATTGTAGAGAACTAGACCTATAATTCTTAGGGTAAGGTGGAAGTTAGGCCTAAAGGTTCTCTGGATTTTCTGAAAGAATGCCTAACATGGGGTTTAATTATTTTTTAGGTCCCTAAGTAAGTCTAACATAAACCAAGTAGTACTAAAGAATTTAAACAGCCAGATTAATAGCCAAACATGGCTCTGATACCAACTTTGACCCAGGTTATACTATGAAAAGCACACGGAATGAAACATTTAACAATAAGAATGATAAAATTACACACAATTGGGATTACAACGTAAAATATTCAAACTTACAGCAGTCTGGTGGGTACCAGATGTTCACAGTAAACAAGAAACATGAATTAAGGCTGATGGATGAAAGCTCACAGAGTTCCAACAGCTACACACGTATAACAACTACACTCGTACAAGCCAACTCCAAAGCAAACAGAGAACTAGTACAATATTTAGACTGGATTTTTGAATAGAAAGGTGGTCAACACATGAACTGAGAGAAGCAGAGAGAGAGAAGTGTTTTCAGAGAGAATTTTTTTGGATGTCTTGCTTCTGCTTCAGAGCCTTCTATTTATAGGGGAGGAGAAAGATTCCTTCTTATCTTCTATCTTAGCTCGTAACCACCAATAATGTTAACTTTATTAAAGGTGGTATCTTTTCTTTCTGAGTGGAGACTTTTCTATCCACTCTGCACATGGCTTTGTCGGATAGCCATTATTTCTTGGTGGTGGACCCTCATTGGTTGGGGCAGGTGGATAACTTTTCTTGGACAACTTTAATATTTTGCTCTTGGACAGATCTCACAGCTAATTTCATTAGCTTCTCCTTCATCTCTTCCAGAGGGATATCTGTCATTTCTGATTGGGAATAGAGCTTTCCCAGAACTGCATCAAAATTTTCTTCATTTAGAGCTTCGTACAGCTCGATGA
>JBBYHH010358318.1:0-12056 GCA_038382905.1 Daphne laureola | reverse complement strand
GGGTCATCAAGGAGGTTGATTCAAGAATTCAAAAAAGACATGTTGAGAACCTTTGACATGACTGATCTGGGAAGCTTAAACTATTTTCTAGGACTAGAGGTAAAACAAACAGGTGATGGCATTTTTCTGTCACAAGAGAAATATGCCAAGGAAGTATTAAAGGCATTTAACATGGAGCATTGCACATCAGTGGTAACTCCTATAAATACAAATGAGAAGCTTGTTTTGGAAGATGGTTCGGGTGAAGCTGAAGCAAGGAGGTTTAGAAGCCTAGTTGGAAAATTGATTTATCTCACACATACTAGACCTGATCTTAGTTATGCAGTAGGCTTGGTATCTCGTTTCATGCACAAACCTACAAAACAACATTTTGGAGCAGCTAAGAGAATTCTAAGGTATGTAGCAGGAACAAGAGATTTTGGTATTTGGTATTTGAAGAATCAAGATCTCACACTTCAAGGATATGTTGATAGTGATTGGGCAGGAGATCAGGTTGATAGAAAGAGTACATCAGGAAATTGTTTTCTTCTTGGTTCAGGACCAGTATCTTGGTTATCTAGAAAGCAAACATCTGTGGCTCTATCAACAGCAGAAGCTGAGTATGTGGCAGCAACTACTGCAGCATGCCAAGGGGTCTGGTTAAGAAGGATTCTTGAAGACTTAGGAGAAACACAAAAAGAAGCAACTGTAATCAAGTGTGACAGTAAATCAGCTACTGCTATTGCAAAAAATCCAATCATGCATGGAAGGACAAAGCATATTGAAATGAGACATCATTTCATTAGAGATCTTATACAAGAAGGACATGTCAAGATTGAATTTTGTGGAACAGAAGATCAGTTGGCTGACATCTTTACTAAAGCACTTCCTTTGTCTCGTTTTCAAAGTTTGAGGCAGAGTCTACAAGTCACCAGCTACAGATCAAGGGGGAGTATTAGAGAATCTGATACTGTAGCTGTAGAACCCTGATGCAGTAGAGCATCACAGTTCACGTATGTTTAGGATTACTTGTGTAATAAGTAAACCAAGTACTAATAGGATTAGAAGTACTCTTTAGTTGTTTCCTGTTATGTTTAGAACTGATGTAACCTTATATAAGGGCATCCAAAATATTCAATAAAACGTCAAATGTGTTAAGTTCATTAGTCTAAACCTATATTGCTCTTCTAAACCCTACAATTCTCCCCCGTTAGCGGTGCGTAAACATTGTATCTTTCTTCCGACTTCGTGTTCAACATCTTCCTTGAACTTTTCTAAATTTCTCTAATGCTTCTGATTTATCTTTCATAAAATCAACCCATACGTACCTAGAGAAGTCGTCAATGAAGGTGATCATATATCGCATCCTATTAACCGATGGTTGCTTGCACGGTCCGAACACATCTAAGTGTACCAACTCCAACGGTGCATTAGCCTAAAACTTCAACTCCCCATACGGCAGTTGGTATGCTTTCCCATACTGGCACCCGGCACACATTGTATCATCTTTTACGTACAACTGCAGAAGTCCCTTCAGCATAGACTTCGCCATCATCATCTTCAGTTTCTTGTAACTCACATGTCTTAGCTGAGGATGCCATAAATCTGTAATCTCAGTTTTCCTGATCTTTTCCACGTAAGCTTCTTCCGCGGACATTACATAAACCGACTGAACTCAGCGCTCTTTCATGATGTAATCTCCCATCACCTTCAACTTCTTGTATACCTTCACATCTTCTGGTCTAAATACGACATAGTTGCCTGCAGATGTCAACTAGGATACTGACATCAAGTTCCTTCTAATTCCAGGCACATGATATACTCGGTCCAAGTGCACTCCTTTGTTTTGCCATGGTGCGACAATCGTCTAACCCACGTGAGTAATCGGTTGTTGTCAGCAGTTACCACGACTCGATCTCCCTTGTAGTCAGACAAGCACACTAGCTTATCCTTATCTTCTGTCATGTGATTGGAGCATCCCGAATCTACAATCCAATTTTCTTGGAAATTAATCTTATCTCGTACCGAAATGTTTGCATGTTCCTCTACTTCTGCAGTACAAGCTGCTGCAAGCTCCTCTTCCTCGCACTCCTCAATTTTGTCATCCCAATCTTCTCAACCATCTTTTACTTTGGCAGAGGTTGCCACGTTTCCTTCTTCTCGCTTGAATCGACACTCTTGGACAAAGTGGCCTTTCTTGCCACAATTGTAACATCCATCATCCTTTCTCAACCATCTCTTGGTCTCACGACCTTCCTGCTGCAGTCTCATGTCGGCTCCACAAGCTTCCCCTTGATATGAGCTCCTTAGTTGCCTTCCTCTCCATCTAATACTCTTTTTATTGAAGAAGGCAGTATCATCTTCCTTTACTATGACCTTAGACATCTATTTGTCTAGGGCATCTTCGTTCGCTAACAAATTCTCCAACTTTGATAAGATTGGCTCTTTCGCCCAGCCACAGGTTGATTCTACGAGACCCTCGAATTCTGGTCTCAACCCGTGAACTATAATCCTTCGCATTCTTCCAACACTTATTTTATTTTCTGGATCGAACTTAGATATCTGACTGCAAATGGATTTAACTTTGGAAATGTATTGACTTACTGTTAGATCCCGTTGGGCAATGGAAAGGAGCTCATTTTCTAGCCTCTGTAACTTCGCCTCGTTCATCCTCGCGAGCACGATAGCAAGAGTGTCTCATGCCTCCTTAGGTGTTGTTGCATCTTGAATTTGCTGCAAAAATTCATTCTCCACCATCGTTGATATAATGTACTTTACTTTATCGGTCTTCATCTTCCACGTCTTCAAGGTCACCATATCTTTAGGTCGTGTGGTGTTATCCCCGTCAATGAGGTCTCATAAGTCTTTTCCCTCCAAGTAGAATTGAATCCGAGTTCTCTAACTCCGGTAATTATTCTCATTCAACTTCTCGAGATGGCTTACTAAGCTACCAAGATCCACCATCAATCCTTGACCAACTTTCACAATCCCGAGTTGTTAACTTGTAGAGTCTTGTCTTCAATAGATCCTTGACCTCTCATCTCGTGGTCCTCTACCACTCTTTCAACAATTATCCACATACTCAATACGTGATCATTCAACAAACTCTTTGCTTGACTTGGCTCATAACTCCGACAGAACCTCCTAGCACGTCTTCACTCATACAGAACCTTCTCGTGTGCAGCACTTGATCGTACCCGCTCTAATACCACTTGTTGAAGATCAAGTCTTGAATAATTGGCCTTTTATTAATGTTGGAGCCAAATAATATTACCCATACTAATTTATTTTACAAGCACTCACACTTTACTCTCACACACTTGCTACACTTTCGCTCACACTTGCTCACTTCTCACATTTTCACTCACTTAGCACACACTAACACAGCCGACCTCTAAATAGTTGCCTAGATCGGTTAGCTAGTACAATAATTTAATAATTAGAATCCTCTAGTTAGTCGGCTAAGACAGTTTAGATTTTTCCTAGTATTAATCTAGAATACTAGATATTTTCCTATAAATTTTTCTAGTAGTCAACTCCTAGATAATTCTAGCACTAGGTATGCTAGTATTGGGCTTATTCAGCAAGCCCACATATTCTTCTCAATGCTTCAGAAAATTGACAGACGACTATTCAGAATACCAAAATAACAACCATAACTTTAAGGAAGAATGTCTCTCAAACTTGACGTAAAAAAATCGACGGTCACAGATAAGCTGTCACAAGACTCTTAAACTGTTTAATACAACACGCCATGATTATGATGATTACAAGACTACAGACATCAAACAGGGAAGAAAGAAGGTCAGCAATACAATCTAATACAGAAAGGATGTCAAACTGTGCCATAACTGAGAGCCGTAATCTAAAATATGGGCATACCTCAAACACATTGGAGAATAGCTGTGAGTTGGACTGCAAGTTATGATTGGAAGAGGAAGTACAGTTTTGAAATGCAAATGCATGACATGTGTCCTCAGCATCCAAGATTGAAAAGTGTGAATCATTAGCAAGCTGTCTTTGAGTGGTTGAACAGTTCATTTGACGCGAGAGAAAAGCATCAAATGAATCAGATATCAACTGAGAAGATTTTAGGCATACATCAGTTTCCTTAAATTTTGCATCATTTCTATCCAACCTGCCTTGTAGTGATGCTTCTGAAAGCAATCCTCCAATGCTTATATTAGCAAAGCTGTCATCCCATAATACTGAAGGTTGCTTGGCAATGCAATTTGTTTTCATTTCATTGTCCTAGCAGAAAATCATCCAAATCTCAGATGAATCATTTATCACTTTTATAATATATGGTAGTCCTTTTTTGCTTTAGAAACAAAGTTAAGATGAAGAACAATATAGACAAACATGGTACCGTAGAAACAGCTTGCCCATTCACAGATACCATTGCATCCACTGCCTCATCTGCTCTGTTACTCATATTCAGTCCAGCAGATTCTTCTTTCGCAAGCACGTTAGTATGTCCCTTCAATTTCCCAGGGCTGCAATCTTCATGTGAGTCCCCAAACTTTAAACAGGCCTCATTAGCTGATTTGGAAGGCAGTAAACTTTTTCTTTCAATATCAGACACCCAAGCATACCTTTTATACAGAAACCGGTCAGGAGACTAAATTGGAGTACAAAAATGCCCAGAACCTCTTAGTATTTCTGAAATGGAAAATAAGTCGAACCTTAGGCGGAAATCAACCGGGCTTCGTAGCATCCTATAGATGTCATAGGCTCTTGTGTGGACATCAGCCTTTGTCCACCTGTAACTGGCCAAATGTTCCTGTCTATCATATGAAAGCAGCACTAGCTCTCCAGCAGAAGCGACCCTTGAACTGCCCCACTTACCATGAAGATGATTTATAACCGAAGATATCTTCTTAGTAGCACTAAGGATGAGTTCCAGAAATGGATGAAAACCATCCTGCAGGAAATGGAGACAAACAGAAAGGCAAGTGGATGATGTGACCAATATAAGGTGTTTCTACAAGTAGAGTAGTAAGAGTGCTTTTAACCTTTTCTAATGTTGAACGAGTATGGTCATCTAAAGGAAAGAGTTGCAACTTGATCTTTGAATCAAGGCGAGGCGCTTGTTCCAAGTGCTCTACGATCGTTGGCAACTTGGGACTTTCTTGGGATAAAATTAGCTGATCACCTGGCCAAAAAGGAGAATTATATATTGGTATTGTCTGTTTGTTACTCTGGGTTCAAGATTTGAAGCAAATGTAAACCCAAAACTTAGATTGACTGACCATTGACTCCGAAAACTTAGAAAATTGAAAGCAGTATGCCTGAATCGTTATGTACCTTTTGCATTACGAATCTGACAACGGATCATCCTTGGCGATTTGTTAAGCTGGATCCGACCTTTGCCTGACTTAGGACCTTTGGTGGCGTACACAATCCTTCCCCTATTTTTCAAAGTACTTTTCATGGTGTTCTCGAATTAACCTGAAAATCGATCAATCTATAAACCCAAGTTCACTGTAACTAGGGTTTGGTAAAAGCAAGGAGAAAGGAGCAACAATACAAGAATGAAAACCTGGAGAAGCCCGTCGAAATTACCAGCTGCTAAAAGCAATAACTTCAAAATCTACTGCACTGAAGTTGTTGGATCCGGTAATCAAACCGCCGAGGAGTGGGCAATCGATTCTGATTGCAAGCACCTGATGAACAAAGCTCGGAGGAAAAAAAAAATGGCGGAAGCTGCGATTTGGAAAGGAGCGATGGGGGGAGATTTGAATCTTCTCGAAAGTGGCTTGGCGGGGCCGCGGGGCTTGAAATGTTCACTTCCGTACATACTCTCTCCCTCCCTTTTTTTTTTTTAAAATAATAATCTCCCTGGCTTTTAATTACACAATTTTGATCAACTAAAAATATGTGTGTTGATTTGAGAATAAAGAGATAAAATTTGTATATAATTTAAAAATAATTTTTTTGAGTAAAAAGAGAAAATAAATGTAATAAAGTAAAATTGATGTTAAGAACTTTCCATAAAAGAAAATATAACAAGTTTTTTGGACGGTCGAAAAAAAAAAATTGTAACAACTTTTAAAGGACGGAAAAAGTATATAGCATACTTGAAAAATACATATATTTTTTCCTTTTCTTTTTTAAAGAGAAAGCATATATAATAATATTACAAAATAAGTCATAGGACTATAAACTCTAAGGAAGTCTACCCAAACTTCCATCATGGAACTAAACGCTATCTTGAAGAAACTCAACATAGAATTGCTTGTAACATCAAAGCATAACATTTTGTCTTCATTGCTCTGCCTAAAAATACTTAAGAGCACTATAAAAGCTGTGACAGATAACACGTCTAAATTTGGCTCATGATACCTCTAATATGTTGTATAAGAGTAAAATAGTATCGGCGCATCATGACAATACGCTAGTAAGGAATACAAAAAACAAGCTTGATTGACAAAATAGTATCGGCGCATCATGACAGTACGCTAGTAAGGAATACAAAAAACAAGCTTGACAATACGCTAGCGAACAATCGGCTGACCCTCCCTCACCCACGCGGTCCTCCGCTCCTCTCGGTGTTGTCGGTGTAAGAAAATTACTGTTTGGTCCTTTACTTAAATCACACATTTTTTCTTCCCCAAAACATGGTCATCATAGAATATCCGTTTTCATAGGATAAATGTTATTAATATTAAAAACGGTTTATTAATTACAGGATATCTCATTATATGTTTGACTTTGATAGACGGTCAAGATTAAGTTTCAGAAACCCTAATCCTACTTAAATTCGGTCATCTCTCTACCTGTAAAATAAACATTTATTCCATCACAAATACTACTTTACGAATCAACACATTAGGGTTTAGGTCAGGAGAGAGCTTCAATCAGCACCAGCGGTCAGCAACATCAGGAACGCAGAGCAGTAGCAGACAGCAATAGCATACAGCAGCAACATCACAGATCGACTGCATCAAGATGTCTGGAGGTAATCTTTATGTTTATTAAGATTCAATCGTATTCATGATAGCAGTGTAGTTCAAGATCACAAGATTAATGTTTAATAATGATATAACAAAGTGTTGCGTAGGATGAGTGGAAATTGGAGAAGGCTTATCAAAAACTATCCTTTGTGCACTCAGATGTTAAATGGTGAGGATTAGTGAATATCAAAGGAAGATGAGAAGGGCAAAGCCTTGATGACCGGATAAAATTGAGGAGAATCGGATGTACATGGATCTTGGGAATTGATAGGGGCCTTAAAGGCTGTGTAATCTTCTTTTTGGTGTATTTTTTTGTCGGTCACTTTGAACAGAAGCGGTCTCCCCCACCCCCATGGTTGGGCCGCAATTATTATATGGGGAACCCCGAGGGATTTCTTCTTGGTTCTTTATCCGTGATCACCTCACCATAGTGAACTAAGTAGGTGAGTCGAGAATGAGGTGTATGGTCCCGGTTTAGTTGTTTCCTTCTGGATGTTCGGTCCCTATTCCTTTCGCAATTTTCATCAATTTTCATCTCCCTATGCAGGTTATTATTGGGGAGTTTTTGCATGGACTTGGGATCGTGTTGAGATCATCTATCTTCGGTGTTGCCGCCATTTTCTCCAATAAAATTTGATGAATTACAATTTTATAATTATTATCTAATACAATAAGTAGTTGCTTTAAGAAAAAAAAAAAGATTATTAGATAAAGTCATAAGATTAAGATTATTAGATAAAGTCCTAAGTCGATAATAATTAGGTTCAGTCTGAGTCCGCTCTACTGTTGCGCATCCTGTTTTCTCATGAGGAAGAAGTATCAGACTAGCAACATGTAATATTTTATGGTAAAACCCTTGTGCACCCCTCCATATTATTTATTTTATTCCCTTAGGGCACTAACATTATTGAAGTTTCAGGTAAGTCATTAACAGGTTTCAAAGTTGACAGTTTGGGCCCTCACCTAAATCATGTTTTTGTTACTTCTAATTTGTTATTTGTTTATCTTATTTTAGTAGACGACGCTTTTTATTTATTTTCTTTACTTCATTTATTTTCTCTTAAAGTGTGACTTTGTCTTGATTTATTTTATTATATTATTGGTGATTACCTATAATTGTTCAAGTTGGCAATTTAATTGATTCTTTTCTATATTTATTTCTTTTCTTCTCTTGATTGACTTTTCTGTTTTTTTTCCGTTCTCATCCTATTTACATAAATCATTGGTGTCCGTGTCTATATATTCATTTTTCCTATCTTGTGTAACTTCATTTGAAATTTTCTCTTGATTATTTTATTTTTATTAATTATTTATAAATTAAGAAAATTGATAAGATGAACCCGTGGTATTGATTTTGGGCGCTCAAAAATTAATGTTTTTGTGCGTAATTAGCTAACGGATCCAGATTTCTCATAGATCAATTTTCAGGTTTCTAATCAGCTTAGGAAAACAGACTCGTGGCAACTCCTGTAAAAAATCTGATCGTTACAATTGTTATGAAAAATTATTTTAAAAAAATTTATAATAAATATATTTACAAACTACAAACACTCATTTATTATTTGCATATTGATTTTTTCCTTTTTAATATGAAAAAACTGAAGAAAAAAAATTATAGATTAAATACTCAAAACGAAATGAAGCACTCTTTTTGAGATAGAGGAAGTACTTTGAAAAACTGTAATTAAAAATCATCTGAGAACTCATGATCAATAAAGAGTTGAAGTGAGAATAGAGCTGAAAATGAACAAATAAACCAACCGAAATTAAAGTAAGTAAATGGAGAGGTATGGCAGCTTATACTACATAAATAATCAAGCAAGGGTGACAACAATTATTATTATTAGTTAATACATCCCTTTATTTTTGTAACATTTGGTTTTTCAGTTTTTAATCAATGATTTTATTTCTCTAACACTTTTAAATATAAATTAATAATTTTTTAAAAAGGGATGATTTAGTGTATCTATTTTCTAAATATATTTTTTTTATTTTTTTTAATTACTTTAAATTAATGTAAATAAATTAAAGCCAATGAACATTTCAAATCAATATGTTTCAAAAACAAAGCGACGGAGGCAGTATTATACATTTAGGGCATGCAAATTATGCAGCTGGGTGCAAGCTCTACTTGTCATCATCAGCTGAAGATTTGGACCAGAGATCACGTAAAGTAGGAAGCTTGATCTCGCCCTTGGTGGATAGAGGGATGGTGAAGTTCCCCACAAGTGGAAGATCAATCACCAAACCTATGTCCAACTGGTAATCAATGTCCCAATCAGACCCAACATCCCGGACAAGGCTCAACAACACACTGTGTGGCACCTTCACATCCACCTTCAGCACCGTCGTGTCGCTGGCCTTCAACGACCCCGGGTCCGGTATCTTCCCGGAAGCTATCACCCTATACATGTTCATTCACAACACAATCATCATCGCCATAGAGTCGAAACGAAGATAAATATGGATCAGTTTAGAACCACAAGCAAAACTAAGGAACTAAATTATAAATACTCCATTCCTCGTAAGTGTGTCCCAAATGAAATTGACATTTTTATCTTAGTCCATTTTTATCTTTATAAATGCAATCACTTAAAGAGTTTGGAGTAGGTTGGAAGGGGTGGGGATAGATTTGGAAGATGATAATAATAGAAATTCATGTAAAATAAATTAATGACCAAAGACAATTTTAATCTATACAAAAAAAAAATAAAAGTGACAACATGTTTGGGACATAGATGAGTATATTCAACAATTCGGGAAGCTATATATATCACCGTATATATATATTCATACACAACACAATTACCATTATCGGGTCTGTTTGACAATAACTTTTTTAAGCAACAATTTTTTTAAAGTAGATTTTGCATTTTAAAAAGTAATATGCGAGTAGCTTTTCACGATTATTAGTTGTAGCTGTTTGATATTGATAATTGAAAATTTGTCCAAAACGCTATAATTACTTGAAACAACTATTCTCAAACTAGACCATCATCTCGGAGCTTGCAGATAAATATGGATTAGTTTAAAACACCAAGCAAAACTAAGGAACAAAATAAATACTGTCTACGTACTCAAATAGTTAAACCATTTGATTTTCATGTTTCTAAGTTCAATATTTGACTCAAATAATGCAAAATAATTCCAAAAAAAAAAAAACATATTTAGAAAATGTATATTGTAAATTATAATACAATAAAGAAATTCACTTTATATGTCTAAACACATAAGAAAAATGATAGATTAAATACTGTAAAATAACTAAATAAAATTGTGCAATCTTTGATGTAAAACCAGTTTTGTTATTTTTTTCAAAAGCTATCACCCTGATTATATCATGCACAACACTATTATCGTCATCATCATCTCGAACCGCCCACAAAAATACTGTAAAACAATTAAAAGATCTTTGATATATGGAGAGTATATTCAAGGATCCCAGTTCTGTTATCTTTTCGGAAGCTATCACCCTAATTATGTTCATGCACAACACCATTATCATCATCATCATCTCGAACCGCGCAGATAAATATGTCCAGTTAAGGAACTAAATATGTACTAATAATTAGTTACCTATCTGCGCTTTTGAGGGAGTAAGAGATCTCGCAAATGGGGATGGATTGCGAGTATGGGTTCTTGACGGCGACCTTGGCTATGTAGTTGATGCCGCCGCGGGTGACGCCTTTGAGATCAACGTCCTCCACCGTCGCCTCCGGTTGGGGTATGTTAGCCACCTTCTCCGCCACGAAGTTCTTGGCTTTGTCCACCAGAGACAGCGATGCTTCTTCCGACGACGACATATTAATTAATTATGAGAATTAAAGTTTCTTCAGCGGATCATAAATATATTACTCGATGGTTCAATTCCTAAGAATGAAATATGAATATATGATTATTTGATTGGCATAAACATGGAATGAGATCGAATTTAATGGATCATGGGATGGTATATGATCGGATGATTTGAAATGTGGGAAAAGTATGCGTAGGATCGTCGGATGTGCCACGTGGCGACGGTCGGTGGATTAGATTGCTGGGAAAGTGCCGTCGATCCAGTCAGCTTCTCCGCGGGATCGGATCACACCACGCTAGCTTCTCACTTCGCTTCTCAGTTCTTTTTTCCATTTCGCAACTTTTAATCAATCATTTTTTAAAAATTGGTACGTTCCTTTTTTAATGTTGTAAAAAAAGAACTCACTAATTTTTTTTAGAGAAAATATATTTAGAAATTAGACATATTAATTTATAATTTGCATTTAAAATATTTAAATTTATTACATGTTAAGTTGTTAAAGATATAAATAATAGATTATATGCTAAAAATGAAACACACTAATTTTTTTAGGACAGAGGTAGTAGTAATTACTAATCCTTCCATCCTAAAAAATGTGATACATTTAACAGGGTACAAAGATTAAAATATGTTGTTGATTAGAGGGTAATAAAGTAAAGTAGGTATATAATTAGACAAGAATAGCTCTTTTTAGTGGAAAAAGAAATGAATGGTAAAAATGTAAAGTTAGTGGTAAAAGATTTTTTTTTTTTTTTGAAACGTATCAATTTTGTCGGGACAACCTAAAAGACAATGTATCAGTTTTGCTGAGAGGGATGAAATATGTTTTTTTTTTTCGGAATTTGATCTATATATTTTTGTATTAGACTTTTTAGTATATAAAGTTAAGTAACTTATATACTTAAGATAAATTAATATGTTTACTTTCTAAAAATAGTGTTTCCAAATCTTTTGACTTATTTTTTTAATAAAAAAAATAATCAAACAAAATTCTAAAGTCAAGCGTAACGATTAAACATAGACAAAAGAAACAAAAGAAAAAAGAAATTATTATAAATGTTCTTAAAATATACTCCCTCCATCCCTAAATAAATGGCGTGTATTCCTTTTTAGGGTGTCCCTGAAAAATTGGTGCATTTCTATCATCTATTACTTCATTTTTTTACCAAAATTATTTTAGGAGGGGGTGAGTACTAATGATGGGGGTATTTTTGACCAATTTGTTTTCACTACTGGGGGAGCATGAAGGCCGTTGCGGCTTTGCTGCGCGTCCGGCCGCAACGCGCTGCGACCTCGCTGCGTACAAAAGCCGCAACGAGCATGCC
>JBBYHH010358208.1:0-12059 GCA_038382905.1 Daphne laureola | reverse complement strand
CCGTCAGGAGAGAGGAATTTTTGTCCGGAGTTGTGAGGCGCCCAACATCCACCTCAAAATGGAGCCACATGAAATGCATATAGGATGTATGGGGCGCCGGAATGTGCGCCCTCGAGGCACCGGGAAAGTCACCCAAGTTGCTTGAGGCACCGTCTGGTGCACCTTAGTGGCACCGGGAAAAGTTGCCAGCATTGCTTGAGGTGCCACCAGGATGCGCCTTGGAGGCGCCGATAAGAGCGTCAGGGTTACAACGAGGCACTGAAAGGTGCACCTCATCTTCCACCACGCTTTGATAAGGCGCGATTGTAGGGTGCCAAAGTGGCGCCTTCTTTCTCCGCCATGCCTTGGGCTGACGTGTTTGAAGGGCGCCGAAGTGGCGCTTGTAAGAGGCATCTCCTCCTCTCTATTTAAGCCCTTCATCTTCGTGAATTGTGCAATTTAGCCCAGATGGTCATTTCTCTTGGACTCCAACTCTTCAATGTAGCCCGGGATGAACTCTCGTGTTCCACTCATTGATAATTTCCATCCCGAGCCTTTAATTTACTCTCTTTTACTCCCATTTCACCTCAAAGTATGCATCATGTAAGATATGAGCAATTGTAAGTAAAATGCATTAAAGTCATGACAAAGAAGGCATAAATGATGAGAATTGCGCCTTAAACACCCCGGAAATATGTGAGTGTTTGTACACTCATCATATAGATATTAAGAAAGGGCAGTTCAGTAAATTGATGTTAAAATTTTAAAAAGAATGTCACATCATCTTTAAAAACAACCACATATACGCCACCTAGGAAAATAAGATGCCACATAGGAAAATTAGACGGAGAGTGGTAAACGGGGTCAAAAAAACATTAACGTAGTGGCAAATAGAGACCATTTTTTAAAATAATTGCAAAAAATGTCCTTTTACCAAACGTTAGTGGAAAAAAGAGTCATTTTCCCAATATAAATCTAACTATGTAATACAACTTAAAATCTTAAATATAATTCTACATCAATTGTCGGCACATATAAAATACTCTTCTAGATTACTTCCCACAAAGCCATAGTGAGCATTTTATTTCTCCATGCATGTCTTTGCGTATGTGAGTTCAATTTTGATTCAATCAGTAATTACTATGATTAAATAGGGGATTGGGTTTAGTGTCTAGCTTTGGTAGGCTAGGGTAGCGGCCGGAGGATAGTTTTAATAAATTGGTAAGGAAATTCTGGATTGGGCTTAATTAAATTGTGTTTCACGGTTAGCGGGTATCCACTATCCGCAGTTAGCGGATATCCACCGTGCAGATACTCCTAAACCAAAACCGTAGGTGCTAAGGTCGCAATTTTCTCTAGCGGTGCGGATATCCACAGTTCATAGTTTTAACCAACGATTGTCATCCCTAGCTACATGTATGTATTACTGGTGGTTTTGGTCCTTCGGTGGCGCAACTCACCGTCATTGCATTCTTTAATAGTCTTCCCCTTCCTCTCCTTCCATTTTGTACAGATTCAGATTCAGAGCGAAAGAATGAAAAAAGTCCCTCCCAATTTGAACAATCTTCACTATAGCGTTTTTCAACTTTAGGGACTCAATCAAAATCTCCACCTCTATTTATCCAACATTTGGTGATTTTTTCTCTCAGATCACATTGTCCGGCCTCCAGCCTTTTCGATGGTTATTTTTTTATTCTCATACTCTTCAAATGTGAGAATATCTATTTGGTGATTAAAAAAAAAGGTAACACAATAACACATTCCGAAAAGCTCCCTATTCTGATGGCTGCAATAGAATCCCCTTTTAACCTTGAGGAAATCATAGAGGTTGTCTGGGAGAGTGGAAGCACATAGGATCTAACCCCAATGGTACCACATTCAAGCTACTAAAGTAAAACTGGAAAACTAGTGCTGCTTAAGGACTTCTTCAATTTTATAAAAACTTTCGTGCAAGCTAGGATAATTGGATAGGGCGTTAAGCAAGTAGTATGAGTATCGGGTCGAATTCACAAGGATTTGTGATTCCAACAATTTATATATGAATTATAACAATAAAAGAGATGATTGATTGATTTATTGACTGTGAAAATAAATTAATAAACTAAGTTGCAAAAGTGAATAATTCAATAGACTAAGCTACTTCCTAGGATTATTGATTCACTTGCCTTTCAGATTGATACTTTAGTTACCGATAATTAGTACCCTTAATATGTAACAAAATGTATTAATTCTAAATATCCTATATCGAGCGTCCACCTAGATGATTTAAGGACAATCAACGCTCCCCTGTAATTGTTTTAGTGATCTATATCTTCTTCCTAAACTCGTGAAACATTATCGCTCTATTATGGTATCTAGCCTAATTACCCCGTGATCTAGTAATATTTTTCTATATCGAGAAAAAATACACGATAAATATTATGTGTACTTAAGAGGCCAGACTCGCTAGTGGGGTGGGGTTTTCAAGGAAAATATTACCATCAGGGTACTATCTTGGATTGATCTCGATCTTCAGGTTGTGCAGTTTGGTGGGAAATTCTCACTAGTCGTGAAGTTCTTATCAACGGAGGCCAGTGGCGGGTAGGAACTACTACGCAGATCTCCATCTCGTATGATCATTGGCTTCTAGTAGCAATGGGTCTGCTAACAGAGCCACCACCGGAGATAGATGGCTTGAGGGTTTCAGACTAGATTGATCATTCCTCCTTTTCTTGGAAAGTACTTGACATTGATGCTATCTTTCATCCAACTGACGCGCAACTCGGATAAAGGATACTCTCTTGAATATTTATGCACATGAGGACATTTTTACTTAGACTATGGAGGACAATGGGTAATTTTCTATCAGGTTTGCTTGTTACTTAGCTTACCATGAATGTTGAAAAATATCCATTGGAATCTTCAGACTTTTGGCGTTGGTTATGGAGTTTGCAGCTCCCGCCTAGAGTACATACTTTCTTCTTGTGAAATTGTGGTGATTTTCTTCCAACTCGTGACTACCAGCTCACCGTGGGATGGAGGTAGAGGCGGGTTGCATTTTGTGTGGGGGGAGCGAATTCAAATCTCATTTCGTGTATTTTTTTGCCAGCAAGCCCAATTAGATGATGGAGTGGTTGAATAGAAAGACAAGGTGATGGCCTAGAACCAGGACGACAAGGCGAGATAGATGCTCTAGAGGATTTGTGGGACGATGGAGCATTGATATTGACGTGAGGTAGATGAACCGTTAATGTGGCCACTGAAATCTGTTAAAATTTGAAATCTAGGGACTAATTTGTTAATTGGTCAAACTCAGATATGTTATATCATGATACTGGTGGGTAGGGATATAAATGAGCTGAGCCCTTATCGAGCTTACTTGAACTCGGCTCGTTTGTTATTGAGCAATTTATTTTCGAGTTTTGAGTTCAAGCAGACTTCAGTGCTCAATAATTTATTGAGCCGAGTTGGATCGGACATGTTTTCGATTCGAGTGCTTATTCGAGCTATCGAGCAATACATACTAAAAAGAACATAAGATAGTTCAAATGTAAGTAATAAAAGTAGTAGCTATGATCTAATTTACGAAACTTACAAAGTATAAGAAGTGATTTGAGAGTAGTAGGACCTAATTGACTAAAATTTTAAAATATCGTGACTAAAGTTATAAAGTATCAAATTTTGAGCAGTAATCAAGCTAAACTAAAGCGTAAATAAATATTGTTTTACAAGTTTTTGAGAAGCTGTCAAGCAAATGAGTCAAACTTGAGCAATCATTCGAGTCGTGTTCAAACCCACATCATGAAGGTCCGTCGAGCTATGAAGCCGAATTCGAGCTCAATAAAAAACATTTGAGCTAAGTTCGAGTCGAGCACAGTTCGAGCTCGGGTTGGCTTGTTTACAACCATATTGGCGGGGTCACTGAATAGAGGCAAGTGAAAAAATGTAGATTTTAAAAAATAGAGAGATAATTAGAGGTGCCAACCAGTGGCGGAGCCATATGGGGGCAGGGGGTGGTAGCTGCCACCCCAATTGTTTTGAGAATGTAGAAATATATAGTGTATATTTAGGTTAGTTTGGGAATTAATTATATTTTTAACTTATGTTATCCAAATTTAAATTTCTAATCCATTACATATTTGAAACTAGCTTAAATTGAAAAAACAAATCTCAACCCAATCTAATATCTAAACACTAATTCTTAACCTAATAATATACTAACTCATTCTATGATCTACATATCTATGATGGTTGTAAGATTTATTTATATAAAAATATATCGATGAAGGATAAGTTAGATTATCAAAGCATAGAATCATGAGTGAATATTCTTATCCAATTGTAAAAGTTTGTTGCCATTATCAACATTTCATTAAAAATAAATTCTGAGTCAGTTATACTTTTACGATACTAAATTTGTAAGCTCTCATTACTCCTGAAAAAAATGAAGGAAAAAAATTTCACCGTCAGTGGATTGGATGTATATATCTTAGAATTATGACTCACCCCAAATAGATGAATATCAGACTTAATAAAGATAATTTTAATCATTATTCATTAATTCATCAAAAAGAATTAAATAAAACTTATTTAATTTAAAAAAATTTGTTTAATTTCAGTTTTGAACAGAAATGTTTTTATGAGTTAATATATGATGCACTCGCGATGAAAAATATTTTTTCTACTATCACCCTTTAATGGAAATAATTTTGTGGATCCCTCATGTTAAATAATATTATTAAAATAAATCTATAGGCACTTCTGTCTATTAAAAGGTGATGGTAAAAAAAATATTTTTCACCGTCAATATATCAGATATTAACTCTTTTTTTATATTTCAATCATTACCGCCACTTCACAATTCAAATCTTGGCTTTGCCAGTCGTCTCAACTCTAAGCAGTGTTTTTCGGATCCAATTCGTCTGTTCCTAAATCCCTCTATCCCCTCTATCCCTTCACTAAAATAATGACACGTGTAACATCTATTAACCATCTACTAAACGCTAACGAAAGGGTAAAACTTGAAAAAATGAAAAAATAAAATGAAAATACAACCGTGCAAGAATACCATCTAATTAGAGTTCATCGGAGTCCACGCCTCACCATCCGGGCTTAAAATTACAACTCCGGTGACACCTAACCAGAGCCTCACCTGGAACTATTCTGGCCGGAACACCTCCGTCACTTCTGCTCATCTCGACGGTGACCACCATAGTTGACGATTAAGATTCCAGCTAGATAGCAGAAGCTTTGAGCTAGATTTCTAAGTCTCTGGTTCTAGACTTTGGGGCGAGCTGGCTTGAGTTCATGTTTTCTTCAAATGAATTTCTAAGTCTGCGTCAATTAGATGTTCATTCTTTCACTTTAATTTTCCAGTTTTTTCTTCTCTGCCAGTGCCAAATGATCTTTTTATTTCTAAAGTTACATTCATGTGAATTTGTAGGGAACTTTGTATTTCTCTCCTACCATTGGTGCATTTTCTAATTTGATTACATTTGTTGTGACCAATTGAATTTGAGCTCGCTAAGACTGTAAGTTTAAAGCATTTTTGCATATTTTTTAAAAAAACATTGCACGCTTTGTGGACTTGAAATGGTTCTCAACATAGCTGCTCCATTTTACTTGTGAGATGATAGTGGTAATCATCAAAAAAATCTTTCATTCCATTCCAATGATCATAAACCAGGTCAGTGTAATGCAATTAGGTGAGATGATTAGCAACATAAGACAAGTTGCAGCTGATTAAGAGCCATTAGCATAAACTCAAAAAGCTAGGGATGTTCTAAAAATTTGGGACAATTTTATGTTGTTTCAGTCCAAGATAACATTGAAGAATTGGGGTAATCATTTGAATGTTTGTATTAACATATAGACCAGAGAGCACCTGTTAGCAAATCTAATGAAAAATTGAACTTTAACTTGAAACAAACACAACCCAAAATATAATATTAAAAAAAAACAATCCAGAAGCATTGGATGAAGAAAGAAACCCACTAAAGGGGTTCAAGAACAACACGAAAATCATCAAAGCAGTCGAGAACAACTTCAAATTTCCACATCTTGAAGACGCCACCGTCATGGTCATCGCGCGTAGCTGACATATCCCAGATTGCCGTCGAGCTTGGCCCATTTACCCTGTGTTTGAAGTGTCTGTTAAGATTGAAAGAACGTTTAGAGCAGGACCAGAAATGAGATTTGTGGAAAATCCACTTTTCCATTATGCTTTAACCAATACTTATACTACAAAGGACTTAAACTTAATCCTACTAGAACTCTGATCAACAACAGAAAAGACTCTTTACGAAAACCTACTCCTAACAGACTTAGACTTGTGTTTACTTGTCTCTCAAGTCATCTTACTTAGAATGACTAGGAGACTTAACAGTCAAATTGTAACTACTTCCTAACAATCCTTCCCTTAATACTAACTATAAGAATTACAGCTAGTTTACATTTCCACAAGCCTAAATCCCATGAGTGCTCTTAACTTTAAAAAGGCTTTTGTCTTAAGAGGCTTGGTGAGTAGATCAGCCACTTGATCTTCACTTCTACAATACCTTAGCTCAATCACTCCTTCCTTGGTGAGATTCCTGAGAAAATGGTAGCGTATGTCTATATGCTTGCTTCTTCCATGCAAGTCAGGATTCTTGGACAGTTTTAGAGTGGAACTATTGTCACAGTTGATCTCCACAACCTTCCCTTCATCCTGACCAAGTTCTTGCAGGATTCTCTGTACCCAAACAGCTTGACAAGCACATACAGTTCCTGCCACGAATTCTGCCTCTATTGTTGATAAAGTGACTATGAGTTGCTTTTTTTAACACCATGATATAGCTCTTGAGTTTAACAAGAAAATTTATCCACTTGTACTTTGCCTATCATCACTATCACCTGCATAGTCACTGTCTGTGAACACTTCTAAACCTGTACTAGAGTTCCTTTTGTACTGAATTCCAAAACCAGAAGTGCATTTGAGATACCTAAGTAATCTTTTAGCTAATTGCATATGTAATTCAATAGGTTTGGCCATATACCTGCTAATTAAACAGGTTGCATGCATCATATCAGGTCTTGTTGCTGTTAGATACATGAGGCTACTAACAAGTTGCTTGAATTGACTCTCATCTACAGATTTTCCTCCTTCATCTTTGTCCATGATGATTGTGCATTATTGATGTGTTTTTACCTCCAAACCATGCTATTATTGAAGTTTCTTAGTATTTAGTATGGGCGTAAGTGTATTTTTGCAGGTATTCCATATCGGGAGCAAAAAGAGGAGAATCTTGATGAAAAAATGCATAAAAGAACAAGCGGATGACCTAAATGAAAACTCGGAATAGGATTCAAGGAAAATGGGAGAAATTAGCTTCATGTGAAGTTGACACTAACTTCAAACAACCATATCTCCTTTTTCTGAGCTCCAAATCGAGTGATTCAAAGTGAAAATTAAAGTTCAAGAAGAGAGCTTTCCAACAAGATTAATTTTAGCTCATTTAAAGGTCTGTAGGATCCTGTAGAGCATTTTCAAGATTATATGTCCAAGCAGACCCGTCAGGCGACCAAAAGCACAAATCAGTCGATCGCCTGGCCCCAGAATCCGAAAAAACAATTTTGGACAGGAGGCCAGGTGTCAGGCGAGCCGGTGCAAAAATTCAAGCGATCCCCTGGTCGCCGACTGTAATTTTTTTCTCAGCTTTAAATTTCCCCGAAAACATGACCTAAAAAAGTTTTTCCTACAGTTTTTGAGCTATTTTCTCTCCCAAAACTCATTCTTAGGGTTTTGGAACCTTTTTTCTTCACTTTTCATTGTTTTAGCTTGGATTTCATGTTAGAGGATTGAATATTGCTACACAATTCCTAAGCTTTTCTATCTCTACTTTTCTTATTTTGCAATTGTGATCTCCCTAATTTCTGAAAACGTGTTGAGCATGAATAGGAAGTAGTTTCCTATCTCTTTGATTGTTTGGGTAATTGTATGATTTTTAGATGATATAGTCAGATTTAGTTGATAATTTATGCATGTTGATAACAGTTTATTGAATCTTAAGAAAGGGTAGAAGGTTTAGAGTAGCTACCTAATTCCCTATACCTATTATTGTTTGGTGAAGTGTTTCGAGAGATTATTTCACCAAGTCAACCATGAGAAACTCTTAGATGTCCTAGAATTATTCTGAGAAGGTAATTCAGGGTATTAGAAGGCTATACTTGGGCAAACCTAGAGCTTCCATTAATGATGCGAGCGGAGAGATCTCGTTTGGTCATTAATAAGAAGAATAACTCTAGTCTAGTCAGTTAGGGTTTGAATTATATCCATCTCATTCATTATTGTATTCTTCTCAACTAAGCATGTCATCTAGCATCATCAACCCTAAGCAACCAAGATGAATTTTAATCTTTGAATTTTAACAAGTCAATTCAGTTTTATTACATTCAGATGTAGTTTAATTTCAGAATTTTATTTAGTTACTTGTTACTGTTAGCATAATTGGGGTACGATCCGTTCACTACTTCATTATATCCTGATTGTTCTAAATATAAAAATACCAAAACTATTGTGTTTAACTGTTTATCATTAATTATCATCAATTCTCTTAGGTTCGATCTCAATCACTCTACTATAATTACAACCTTACACTTGAGGGAGAGTCGGGCTTATAAATTATATTTGTCTGTTCTATTTTCGATATTTGCAGTCCACCCGAGAACCAGAAGCCATAGGTGTTGATACTGGTTTACAGTCATCCATGCCAAATTTCTTGAGAACTTCAAGAGCATACTTGTTTTCACACAAGGAAATCCCTTCTTCATTTTGAACTACTTCAATCCCAAGAAAAAATCTCATCCTTCCTAGATCTGTCATATCAAACTCTTGCTTCATAGATTCTTTAAAGTTGCTCACCATTGTCTCATCATCACCTGTAAAGATAAAATCATCTACATAAATGTTGTTGATTAAGATTTTACATGTCTTACTTCTCTTAGTAAATAGTGTTTGTTCATGTTCACATATATTAAATCCTTCTCGAGCAAAATATGCTTCAATTCTGTTATACCAAGCCATAGAGCCTGTTTTAGCCCATATAGAGCCTTCCTGAGCTTGTATACCTTCTCTTCTTTTCCTTTTATCTCATAGCCCTTTGGTTGCTCAACAAACACATTCTCTTCTATCTCCCCATGTAGGAAAGCTGACTTGACATCTAGTTGGAATACTTCATAACCTCTTGTTGCTACAACTGATATTACTATTTTGATAGTGTCAATCCTAGCTAGTGGCACAAATACTTCAGTATAATCAATTCCATACTTTTGGGAGTAGCCCTTGGCCACTAGTCTTGCCTTTAGCTTGTCAATTTTCCCTTGTTCATTATATTTTGTCTTAAATACCCACTTGAAACCTATCCTTTTTACATCAGGAGGTAGGTCACATAACAACCAAGTGTTGTTCTTTTTGATAGCCTT
The DNA here is from genome assembly GCA_038382905.1 of Daphne laureola. Classification (NCBI taxonomy): domain Eukaryota; kingdom Viridiplantae; phylum Streptophyta; class Magnoliopsida; order Malvales; family Thymelaeaceae; genus Daphne; species Daphne laureola. The sequence goes on along the minus strand of JBBYHH010358208.1, from coordinate 2,642 downwards.
CATTTCTAGATCCATGGCCTTCACCCATTCAGGATTGGTAGCTGCCTCTTCATAGTAGAGAGGGTCTCCACTAAAGGAGATTAATTACATGTCTTCATAACTTATGGTCTCTTCTTCACTTAGTATTTCAGTTAAATTTACCTCATTATCAGAATTATCTGTGATATAATCTTGGAGCCAACCTATAGCAGTTCTTTGCCTTTGCATTCTTCCTTCCCTTAATTCTGATGTTGAGGAAGTTGATGCTGGAGGAACAAGTGCTCCTTTTATGTTTTCTGTGCCAATACCATCTTACATATTATTTCCATTAGTTTCTCCTTCTTCAATATCTTCACAGTCCAGATTGACATTAATCTGCTTCTCTAATGACTTATCCCAGTTCCACTGCCCTTCTTCATCAAAAACTATATCTCTACTGATTGAAACCTTCTTGGTCTTAGGATCATACAATTTGTATCCTTTGGACTCTTCACTCATCCCAATTAAAATGGTTGTATTGCTCTTATCTTCTAATTTGGTTCTCCTAGTATCAAGAACATGCATATGAGCTAGGCAACCAAAAATTCTAAAATGATATACTGATGGCTTCTTCCCACTCCAAGCTTCATGTGGTGTTTTCCGTTCTAGGGCAGATGTTGGACACATGTTAAGAACAAAGAATACCCAATTTAAAGCCTTTGCCCAAAAGTTTTTGGGCATGTCTTTGTCAACAAGGATGGCTCTCACCATATTTAACACAGTCATGTTCTTTCATTTTGAGACTCCATTATGTTGTGGAGAATATGCAGTTGTGAGTTGCCTTTTTATACCATTCTCTTCACAAAATACTTTGAACTCTTCTGAAATGAATTCTCCCCCCCTCCGCCCATGTCTGTCCTTAAGCACTTAATAAGGAGGCCACATTCCTTTTCAACAGATACTTTGAACTTCTTAAAGTGAATAAATGTTTCTGATTTTTCCTTTAGAAAATTTTTCCAGCTCTTCCTACTAAAGTCATCAATTACGCAAAAAATATACTTATTTCCCCCATTTGATTCAGGTGAGAGAGGATCACATAAATTATAATGAATTAGTTCAAGCTTTTGAGTTTCTCTCCATGAGCTTTTCTTTAGAAAAAAGATTATGGATTGTTTACCTTTCATGCAGCTGGTACAAAGGATGTTTGTGATGGTCATGTTGGGCAACCCTTGGACTAGTCCTCCTTTGTGTAGCTATTCAAGTCCCTTGTAGATGATGTGAGCAAGTCTTCTGTGCCACATGTAAGGCAAGTCTTGAGTGGAAGTTTGCAGGCAGGTTGATGCTGAGGGTGCTGATGCTTCCCTTTTTACTCCATATATATAGAATGAACATTTTGTTGTTGTTCATGGTTGTCTTGAGGATCAAACCTTTCTCTTGATGGTACACTTTGCAGGCCCCTTTGCTAATCGCAACAGTTAGGTCCCTTTCTTGGAGTTGTCCAATACTTAAGAGATTTGTCTTTAGATCAGGCACGAAATAGACATTAGTTAGGGTGAAGTTAAACCTTTCAAATGTCAGTTTTATTGAGCCTTTTCCAACTACCTAAAGCCTTATATCATTTCCTAGCTTTACGGAGTGCTAGAAGCTTTTGTCTAGTACTTCAAACATATCTTCAAATCCACACATGTAATTTGAACATCCTAAGTCTAGGTACCATTCATCATGTGCAACTTTGCTCTTGTTATTTTCTCCTGCCATTAGCAACAAGTTCTCTTATTCTTCATCCTCTACATAGTTTGCTTCTCTGGTTTGCTCAGGGCAGTCAGACTGAAAGTGTCCATACTTTTGACACCTCCAACACTGGACATTGAACCTTGGATATATACTGCCCTTTTCCACGCCCTCTCTCTCTAAAGTAACTTCTTCCTCGGCCTCTGCCCTCATATCCTCCAAAGCCTCTTATCCTATCACCTCCACTTCTTTCATCATTGGTTTTTAGTACCTGATACTCCTTTGATCTCAGTAAATTCTCCATGAGCATACTCCAATGCTCATAATCACCTTTGAATCTTAGGATTGCTGATTGTGTAAACCCTGTATATGTCATGGTTCTTTCTTTCTCAACACTGCTTTGATACCAGATGTTGATATTGAAAGAACGTTTAGTGCAGGACAAGAAAGGAGATTTGTGAAGAATCCACTTTTCCATTAAGCTTTAACCAATATTTATAATACAAAAGACTTAAACCTAATCCTACTAGAACTTTGATCAACAACAGAAAAGACTCCTTATGAAAACCTACTCCTAACAGACTTGGACTTGTGTTTACTTGTCTCTCAAGTCATCTTACTTAGAATGAGTAGGAGACTTAACAGATAAATTGTAACTACTTCCTAACAAGGACCAGTGAATGTTGATGAAGGGTGCAATCTGAGAATATGTTGGGATGATGATTTGTGGGTTTTGCAGTAATCGACCCCGCTTGCGAAGGATCGAAGTAGTAGATGGTCACCGATGGGATTTTTGGTCGGTGATGACTGCAAACTCGTTAATTCCTCTCTGCCACTCCGATGGTGAAGCTTCCACGTGGGAGAGCAGCAGACGATGATGGTTCAGGTGAGTTCAAGGTAGATCTGACCGTTCGAATGCAGATCTGATAAATCTCAGATGCAAGAGGAGGAAA
>JBBYHH010358207.1:0-18039 GCA_038382905.1 Daphne laureola | reverse complement strand
CGTCCTGTCGGGGGTGTCCCAGACCGAGGTGCATGTATCTCGGGACGTGTCTCGAGAGTGATGAGAAAGGTCTCGGACGAGGTAAGGGGAGCCCCACTATCCCCCCCCCCCTCCCCCACACAAGCGTCTCGTACGCGCGCCCTAGGGTGGATGAGGTGTTTGATTCTGATAATAGTAAAAAGCTACTAGGCAACGGACGGGAACTCCTCTATAAATTGGAGATCTAATCCGAGCCAAACTTAAAGGTTGTCACAAAACATGTATATATATAGGAGAGAGTTAGGATTTCGCGAGCATTGCACAGGTCTACTGGACTTACACCCGAAATGTGAGGCGCGCCCAACTCGGCGAGTGTAGTTTGGCGGATGGGTTAAGGCATGTATACTGTACGAAGGAGCCCCTTCCCATGAGTGGAATATGGGTGTGAGGGTCCTTGTTAATGCCACTATCAGAGTGTATACGCGGTCAGAGTGGATTCCTTTGGAGATAAACTATGAGTCGTAAGTCGAGCGTAGTCGACCGGACCTCGAGGGGTTGAGGTGTGCTACAAGGATTATTAGGTCTATTGGGGTCGACATATGGTGTAAGGAATTCGGACCGTGAAGGGTCGACACATATTGCAAGGGGTACTCGGGTCCTAGGCAATTGATGGATACAGTAAAGAGAACCTGGACCTGTAGAGGTCGATCTATATCATAAGAGAGAGCTTGATTCGAAGGGGTTGTTGTAAGAAATTTAGTCCTCGAGACCACGAGGGGTCGATTATGTGAGACCTAAACCGTAAGGGGTCGAATATGAGAAGTCCGGACCGCTGGTAGTCAATATAACTGAACTGAGTAACTCTGACGGATGAGACCATACCAGGCCACAAATGTGGAGGTGTTTGAGAAGCGGCTTGAAATTTGATTGTCATTGCCGACGGGGGTAAGAACCTCGAAGGATAAGTAAGAGGACCTGTAAGAGCACCTAAAGGTGTGCACAAAGAAGATAAGGATATCGCATACACGCGCACACAGTCGCACCCTAACACCTGGAGGTGTCGAGGATAAATCGAGATTGAAGGTATCTCTGAGTATGGAGCAAGCTGAGATGGACAGAACGGCCTCAAGAGCGGAGGCTTTGAAGACCTTTAACTGGCATAAGGATGGGACATGTTGACGTGATGTCATCGCGAGCTGCCACTTTGAACGTGTACATCCCGTTCATAAAATTTGATGCATGGGCTTTCTGTAGATGTATGTAGTGCTCAAAAGTCATCCAACTTGTACATTGATTTTGGGATACTGGCATAATTATTTAATTAATAAAACATTGTTCAGATTATTATGATTTTTTATTTTTTTTGTATTGATAAAGAGCAAGCATAAAAATAAAACCTTGGAACAACGATGTTTCTAAATGACTCTAGTCAAGTGTTATAAAGATCAAACATAGATTGATATAACACATGCGAGACTAGCATAATGGTAGATTCACATGAAAGATGTGGAATCTAACTTATGCTTACATAGTAAGATGTAATGGTTCGACCCACTTGTGAGAACTTAAATAATCGTGGCATGATTATTATAAGTTCTACATATAAACCATAGTGCGTCTAGTCCTTCGACCTGAGACTATAAAAATCTTCTCATAAGTAGCTACATACTTTGATTCTACGGACTATCTTTTCTTGACCGATGCAAAGAGGTAGTTTTGGGTATGTTGCGAAGTACGGAGTAGTAAGACTACTGTCATATGTCAAGATGAGATTTTTCACTCTCATGCCACGAGAGTTTATTCTTGCGGCCAAATTGAACACGGTTCAATTAGAGAATACGATGAAGGGACATGACAGGTACAAGAGTATGGTTTGACAGATTGGTAAGGTTCTGTCACGTTAAACGACTTTTATATTACTTGGGTGACAGTGATGTGTTGCTAGATACCGCTCATTGTTTGTAATTATGAGTGAGAAGTCATAATTACTGTCAACGTAATAAGAACCTACAAGGTCGCAAGCCAGATGAGTGAATTTGAGAGTTAATTGACTAAGACCAGAAGTTTAGTGACTTAAGTATCAATTTTGTGAAATTATTGGACACTTAAGTACTATGAGCAATTGAGACAAATGACTAAAGGTGCAATTAGCCCAATTTAATCGGCAAGAGGCGCCTCTTCCTTGGCTGGTGTGAATTGATCAGTCTCCTAATACAATTGGGAGTTGACTGGTTGATATATATCTGACTTCAGAGGAAGACAGATACAACACACAACTCTAAAATTGCTCCTTCTGGCTGTTGGCTCTGATCTTCAAAAGAATTGTTGCTAGCACAACAAAAAGGAGATCAACAATTCTTTTATTCCTCAGTGTGGATACCGTAGAGGATTTGAATTTACAGGTCTACCAGCGTGACGCAAACATAAACATTTTTCAGGTAGTTTTTCCTGAACCAAAATTATTTCGTTCTTATAATTGCACAAGGATCCTAGTTGGGGTTTTATTTTTCCGCTGCGTTTTTTTATGCTACGAACCCCTACACTTCCAGGACATGATATATCTTGTGGCCTCCATCTCGAAAGTGAAATATGGGCGTTGGGCCCCTTGTATTCCCCTATTAGTTTGGACTGATGGGGCATCACCCCATACATGTGTATAGATGAAAGTTGTACCGTGAAGGGTCAACATCTGAGAGGACAAAGGTCAGACCAGTAAAGAAAGAAATGAACTGGGGTTGTATGTCTGGGGACCCACTCCGAGACTCAAGTCAGTCATGGTGATTGTCTGGAAGCAAGTAGGGCTTTAACGTAAGGAAAATGTGGAATAGAGAGAATAACGTACCTAGAGAGGCCTTGTCACGCCCTTTATATAGCGGATGTCCAGGCAGAGTCAGAGTTGGAGAGGGTTTCCTGTAAATGAGGTTGCCTTGGCTGAGAGGAGTCTTTTCTCCAATAGGGAGAGAGGTTGTCCCGCTATAATGGAGGACCTCGAGATTTCCGGTTGTCGCAGGCGCCTGTGTTTTAGTAGGACTTCTTCCAGCTTTTGTGGTGGTCTTGACGGGCTGCCTGAGAGTGACGGAACCAGGAATTTGAGGACGAAGGGCGGGTGGGTAGCTTAATGTAAGGGTCGGAAAGTAGAAATTCCTAAAAGTCGGCATTAATTCACATATAGTAATTTGGAGGAAGAAGAATGGTTCCCTAGCAAAATCCGAAACGGTGTAGCTGAAGTTTTCTATCAATTTTTTTACTTAGATTGATTGGCAACTTAAAATGATTTAAGAATTTTTTTGAACCCGTTAGTTAGTTACATACATAAATTATAGATTTTTCATACGCACAAAATTGATATCACAAGTTCATTTTATTTTTTTTATTTTATTTTATTTTATATTAAAACATTTTTCCAGGTAATAAAAAATACTCCTAACAGTAAGAAATTAATTGTAGAAGAGAAATACGTAAAATAATAACTCGTGACAAATATGAAAAATAAAACGTATTAGTAATGAAAATAAAAATTCTATCCAAACAATCTAGTAAAATTCATTAACACATAAATTTAGAATTTTAATATACTAAAAAGGATTAAAAGAAAAATAATTTTTTTGCCATGACCATCAAACTATTAACTTTTTACATGAGAAGTGTCTTAAATGCACCATACTAAATGTCAATGACTTAAAATAAAATTAAAAATAAATAATAGGGACAAAAATGAATTATACTCAATCAAATTATTTGAGTTTTTTTTTTATGCAACTCAGTTGTGTGGGGAAAATGAGATAAAATTATGTTAGATTTTAACAAAGATGAAGCTTAAATTTTATTTTAAGTTGGTAGGGGGCTAGTAGGTAAATTATTTCATTAATCCTCATAATATATACTACCTCCGTAAAACACGATATCATAACTAAATAATTTATATGTAAATAATAATTCAATACTTCTAGTTTTTAAATATAATTTTTTTTTAAAAAAAATCATAAATTCTTACTATTAATAATTTGAGTCAAACACAATATCAAAATTCAAACGTTGAGAACATTTTAGAATGGAAGAAGTATTATATATCCTACATCACTTCAACTTTTGGGGGTGGCAGCAGCCCGGTGTCCAAGCACAGTTTCGTCACTGCTGCGTGATGAGTCCTAAAAACTTTTGAAAATGACCGGAAAGCTTCTAGTCTCCTGGGTTCGAGTTACGAACTTGTATATACCACCTATAGATTAAGAGTAATGAAGAATTAAGAATGTTAAAGTAAATTTGTTACTCCTTCCATCTCATTAAAGATGATACATTTGAGTGGATACAGAAATTAAAAAATGTTATTGATTATAAATTAAAAATATAAAGTAAGCATATAAGATAAAATTAAATTTGTTTAAAAAGAAAATAAATGAATGATAATAAAATAAAACAAATGTTAAAAAAATAAAATAAAAAAACGTAAACAGTACAAAAAAAAATATGTATCAATAAATAGTGCAGAGAGGTATATAAAAGTAAAAGATAAGAGTAACGGTTTTGGATAAAGAAATAGAAATTAGAAAGTAATACAATAAAAGTGAATGATGCTGCAAAGTTTTATTAATACCTAAGAAATTACAAAAGTTTCTAGAAGGGAGGGCGTAAGTATTTAAATTTTTTGACTCGTAGGGTTAGTTCAGGGTAGTAGGAAATTTGGAGAAGTGTATTTTGATTGATAGATAAGATGTATGTGAGTGTAAAAATTTAAGAAAAATATTATTTTATGATGAATTGATGAATTTAAAGTTGTTAAATGTATTGAAAATAAAAAAAATAAAAAAAAAATTTCTAAATTTTTTTCTTTCTAGTGTGTGCTGAACTGACCCGTAATATCTTTCGACTTCTGAAAACCCATTTTCAGAGACCACTATTTTTTGGTTGCATGTGTTGGGTGCAACTTGTAGTATATGTATATTAAAATGGTTATACTATTTCTCTTGTCTGGTCTCCATCCAAGTGAATTATTAAATGAAGTAACAACTTTTTCTAAACTTCGGAAATATTAACAGTGTCTCACACTTCTTACAATAGATGTATTTTATTTTTATATATACATATCTTTACATATATAATAATTATAATAAAATAAAAAAAAATTAATATATAAAAAAGAAATAAAAATAACCTTAATCCTTCTACAAGACTCTTGCAACTTTCTATTCGTTTTCCTCTAGCTATTTGAGTCAGGTGGAATGGACAAAATAATGGCGGGCTAAATGTCAATATCGAAAAGGTAGATTGAATCAAACAAGAGAATCAATTCTTATTTCCATAAATCAAATAAGAATAGTATGGACCGATTTTACACTGCATAATAGGAAAAAGGCTTCTAGAAGAAAGGCGGAGTGGTCCAGAAAAAGAAGTTTAAAACGATAATGTAGAGAGGACAACACATAGTCCACTAGAAAGGGGGTAAAGTCTACATCATAATAGCATCTCTATCAGATTCTTTATTTTTTTTTATATATTTATTTTTGAAAAATTTAAATAATTTTTTTCTTTTATCTCATTTTCCAAAAAAAAAAAAAAAATAGGTAGTTATTTCCAAATTTAGAGTATTTTTCAAATTTTAGAAAATCTCTCTTCTCTCTCATTTTTCTAAACTAATTATTATTGGATTAAATATCTCTCATCTTTCCTCTCTCATTTCTTTAAATAATTTTTAAATTATTAATTAAAGATATAAAATATTTTATTATCATAATAAATATATGATTTTTTAAAATAAAAAAATTATTGGAATTAAAATAATTTTTTATGTTCTAACCTTTGACTCTTCATTTTACAATTGGAAAAGCTGTCGACCTTTCTAGCCACTCAATCAAAACCACATGAGTTCATCATTAGCTGTGCACATATAGCCCTTTAGTTTTAAAAAATATCCTATTTTAGTCAAAGATTTATTCTATTTAACTCTTTTTATTTTGTTTTTTTTTTTTTAAATTGAGGCCTTTGTGAGTATATAATAATTTTATCTTTTTCGATGAATGGTATAATAACGATTATGAATTAATTTTTTTTTGTATACTATTTAGATCCTTAAATTTTAAAAATTTACAAATAAACCATCACTCCTACATCCACGACTTCAATTCTTTATCAAGAAAAAAAAAAAATTGAAGACCACCTGACCAACTCCTTCATTCTTCATCCCTCTTCTCTCAGGCCCTTCTTGAGAAGGTACTAGTGCAGGATTGCAGAGGCGGCGAATTGCCTTCTTCAACAACTATTTTGTTCAGCAGAGAAGGAAATTAATGGCTGCTAATGGTAAGAAGCACGAGATAAGTTGCGCCATTGATCATATCATTAAAGCACAGATGAAGGGAATTAGTGCATTATCTTGGATATGATTCTAGAAGCTCAATTTTATTCTTGATAAAGAATTGAAGGTGGGGAGGTGGGAGAGATGGTGAATTTGTTTGTAAACTGTTAAAATTTGAAGGTTTAAATGGTGTAATAAGGAATTTAAAGAGAAACAATGGAGATTCTGTAGTTTGCTAGCAGCAAAACAGAAGCGAGTTAAAAAAGTCCAACCCTAGCCGCCCTACAATTGTGGTTTTTCTCAATCCAAGTTTTTGGCTTGTGATCATTGTCTTTGATCTCCCACCGTCATTACTGCTTCCCCTCGTCTCTCACGTTGTTTTCATCACCGTCCGCATCTCTCTCGTCGTTTTCATCATAGTCCGCCCCGATCACGATGGAAGCGATCCATGCTCGGCTTGCACGTTCGCGCGAGGAGGAGATCACAGAGACGCTCCTGGGTGCTATCGTTTGTCAGGCCGGTGGGATTATCGATGCCATGCCTCTAGATCCTTTTTCTGTCACCGGCGCCGCCAGGCCCATCTTGTCACCGCATCGTCTCTCCTGTTGAAGGTAATTCAAATCCAACGGTTAGAAGGATGACTTGGTCACCAAGTGATGTGGAGATCTGTTGAGATTAGATTTTACCTGAAGTCTAGCTAAGAGACGTTGAAGTTGTTAAGGTTGTTTTGATTGTTCGTAACAGTCTGTTTTTCATTTTATCTCTTTCATTCATGTACTCTGCCTATAAAAGACCCTGCTATTTCTATTAAAGATAATCAGTTCACAATCATTAATTATTCTACTAATTGTTCTACACTCAATTCTCTTCATCTTCGATCCAACATCCACATCCATGTGTTTGGTAGATTTCCCAATATATTTAGCATCTCCCTACACTTATTTTATAATTCTATCAGTAGACAATGCTCAATGCCAATTTTGAACCTCCTTTTTCCTTCTTGTTTTCTTCCCCATTATTTGGTACTTACATTCACTTTTACCTGCACATGTATTGTTAAAATCTCCGCTTAATATTGAAGAAATGAATTTTATGCTCCCTTTTTAACTTATTTGAGTTGTAGCTGCTTTCATTAATGTCTCCCCAAATTTTTTTAGAACTCAATATTGTCCGCTTATCTCACATTAACATTTACACAAGTTTATGGCATTCATTTTTATTTTTTTTTACTCAATTACACGTCCATTTTATATGCTTAACTTCATAAAGATGGTCATGCATGTTCATAACCAGAAGCTATATTGTTATGTTTGATCTGCAGATCAGTTTAGACTTGCTTCCAACAACGTTACGCTGTAAATGTAAGCTGAAAACGTTCTCTCCTTCATATCAGTGATATTGTGTTATGTATGACCGTTGTAATTATATTTACCTTTATACTTTACCATGCTTATGTTAGCTATATATAATGACAACGCAACTGTAATATTTAATACAAACTTCTTGAAACTTTAGAGATTTCATTACATATAACTTCATATGCCGCCAAAACAAAAAAATACAGTGGACACAAACTAAAAAATTATATCACTAAATGATAATGTGTTCACTACTCAGAACAAAAAATGAAGAAGACTGTTAGTAGTGACAGCTGCGTTAATATCAGTTGCCACACAAACCTGTACTCAGAAAAAGGAAAGTATACATACTAATTCTACAGAATGTGCACGACCTGCTGCTTTCAAAAAACAACAACAATCAACACGTTGTATAGAGGCAGGATCGTCACATACTTCACATGGCATTTCTGACTTCAGCAGGGCTGCTATATCTCCTACTTCATTACAACTTCATCATTATGCTGAACCTCTTGATGGCTCCCAACTTACAGGTATGTATACGTTCTCAATTAAGAAAAAAATTTAAATTCAGTTAATGTATTCTTACCTTCATTTACTGTACCCAACAGCTTCACCATTTTATGAAAAACAATGATAAATTTGAAAACCCACATAAGTATAACTATTAAATTTATCTACACCTTAGTTCTTCTGTTTTGTGAAGCGCTGATTGGTATATTTTCAGCTTCCATACTTACAATAGAAAATCGATTCATTTTTCCCTCTCTACAACTAGACAGTCGCTTTAATCACTCTTTGTCTTTATCGTCTTAATTTCTTTGAACTTATTTGTTACGGTACTGTTTGCATACACCTATCTATTGCACAATTAAATTAGCTATTACAATTTTGTTTTTCTCCCGATCATTTTATATGCTACTTTCACACCACTTTTACATTATACTCCTTCCGTCTTGAATTAATTGGACCGTTTTTTTTTTTTTTTTCTGTTTCACAATATTTAATCTATAATTTATTTTCATGGATGTTTAGATGTTTAAAATTAAAAAAATTATATTTCAATCATAATTTGCAACATGCTTTTTCTAAATATATTTTTTGGGAATTTTTTTCATTGCTTATCTTTAGAAGAATTTGGGTCAAACATTGAACTTTGAAACGTGATTGTCAAATGGGCCAATTAATTCAGGACGGAGGGAGTAAGTTAATTCCTGGGTAACGCAGAGATGAAAGACCAGATATCGGTGTCCATGTTTTAGAGATGAATTTGTATTCATTGTTGGAAGACATCACTAAAGGTGGCTATTTTGGGAAATGCATTGGAATTATTGTGACCATTGAATTCCAGAAACGAGGCTTGCCTCATGCACACATAGCTCTGTTCCTACATCCGGATGACAAAATAAATAGCACTATTAAAGTTGACTGTTTAATTTTAGCAAAACTCCCCAACAAAAGTGAAGATCCAGTTGGATATGATGCGGTTTCAAGGCATATGATGCATGGATCATGTGGATATGCGAATCGTAAATATTCTTGTATGGTTGATAAGAAGTGTTCCACACGGTATCCACAGAGATTACAAATGCATACCTCAGTTGATGAGAGTGGGTATCCTATATACAGACGTCGACCAATGAAACATACCGTCATAAGGAATGGTGCAGAGCTTGATAATGGATGGACGGTCCCTCACAACATTGATTTAGTGGTTAAGTATGATTGCCATATTTCTGTTCAAAATACGAATAGAGAGATGTATGTGAAATACCTCTGTAAGTACATGCATAAGTGTGAGGATAGATCGACGATTGTGATTGAGGGCGTTGGTGGAAGAGATAGGCAAGTCGGCCAATCTGACAAACGTAATGTGGATGAGATTAAACAATATTTGGATTATCGATATATATCTGCATCCGAAGCATGTTGGAGAATCTTTGGATTCTTTATACATCGTCATGATCCTCCTATTGAATGGTTAACATTTCATTTACCCAATGAACAGAATGTTGTGTATGATGAGGATGTAGATCGGTATAATATTGTGGAAATACAGAATGAGATTCGTACACAGTTTTTAGCTTGGATGGATCGTAAAAAAATAGATGAGAAGGTAAAAGGACTCACATAAATAGAATTCCCTGCACATTATGTTTGGAATAAGAGGCAAAAAAGTGGACTCCATGAAAAAAAGGGTATAAGTGTTGGACGACTTTACTATGCCCATGCAACGGCTGGTGAGAGATTTTACCTTCGTATATTGTTGAATGTTGTGTGAGGCCTAGAGTGTTATGATTATTTATGAACTGTGAATGGTGTTGTACACCCGTTGTGTTACACCCACCCCTGAAATACTATTCATTTCTGTTGAAATTCTGCCGGAATTGGTTATGGGAATTTTCCGGGACTCGGGAAATTATTTAAATATGAAGATGGGACTGAATTTAATGTCCCAAGGAGCTATTTGGAGGATAGAATTCTAAATTCTATAAAGGTACAACATTTTAGGAGTCCCGAGATATTTTTCCAAAAATTGACTCGGGATGACAAAACTGTCAACTTTGGAAAATTGACGGGCGAAATGTTGTCGGGCCAAGGCCTTAAGGCCGACCCATTATGGGCCCATTTGGGCCTCAATTTCAGCTCACATTGGCAGCCCATGAAGGCAAGCTTGCCTTCCTAGGTAGGTTTGCTAAAAGTCTTAAAGGTTAAAGTGAAGTAATCATTTTCCAAGACTTATCTAATCCATTATTCTACCCATTGCTTTTGTGAATTTCGGCTGGCCTAACCCCATTTAACCCTACCATTCAGCCATAAAACATTTACACAAGAAATAAAGCAAAGGAAAAGAAAAGAAAACACTTAAGCTCTCACCTCTCCCTTCACACACTGCCCAGGTTACAGCAGCTTCAACTGCACTTCTACCCCAGATATACTCCAATTTGGCTCTTCCAACATTCATAAACATTGTTCATCATCCTCTTGGATTCAAGGTTGATGAAGGAATCAAGGTCAGAAAGTGAAAGGAAGACCCCCAAAACACCCATGCAATCCGACGGGTCTGCACTGACTTCTACGTTTTAAATCACCATTTTTGGTGATTTTCATCCTCCTTCTCCAAACTTCCAGCCCCTAAGATCAAAGATACATCTAAGGTTCATCAAGGTAAGGGATTTCCTTGTTGATTAAGTAAGGTTATGAGCTTGAGTTATGAGTTTAAACTCATTTTTCTTCTCTTGAAATCAACCGAATTTTAGGAGGGGTTCTTGGCCAGATTTTCCCTTGAGTCCTTCACAAGTTCTTGAGGTAATGTCTAATCCTTGGTGTATATTAAGAGCATGGTTGTTTTCCTCCATGATTCCAAGTATTGGTGAAGATATGAAGTGATTTTGGAAGCATGTTCTTGAGTAACTTTGGTTTTGTTTGGAAAGCATGTTACCATTGTGTTCTTGGGTATGATTAGAGCATGTTTAATACTTGGGTTGAGGGCTGAATCATGTGGGAAGGTTGTGTAGTGGTTGAGGCCGAAACTACATGCTATGATTTTATGTATGTTTTCTTGGAGAAAAATTCTGGAAATTAAGTATGTTGATCCTCATGATATTCAGGAGTTATGTTTGAAATTTGAAGGAATTTGGATGAAGTTTGATTAAGGTTTGGATTAAAACCCTAATTAGGGTTTGAGAGAGAGAAAGTATTGAAAAGTGCTTAAATTGGTAGTTTATATTAATTTCCAGCATTGATATAAACTTGGAGTATGAAAAATATGCTAAGTATGAAAATTTGGTGAAGGCCGAATTTAACTTGGGATTATTTGGTGATTGTGGAGAAAAAATAAAGTTTAGTGGTTAAAAAGTAAGTTTGGAAGAAATTTGGGCTAAGTTTGGAACTTGGGCCAAAAATAATGTTTGGGCCGAAAATTAAGAGTTGGGCCGAATTAATAAAATATTTTGGAAAAAATATTTTGTTAATTAAATAAAGTTTTGGTGAAAGAAATAAAGTTAAGGGCTTAAGTGAAAGATTGGTTAAAGTTTTGGGTCATTTTAGAAAATGGCCGAAAGTTTAAGGGTTAACCGAAATTAATTGTGATTATTTGGGTAATTTTCATGATTAATTGGAAAAGATTTGAAGAGTGGACAAAAATTGGAGTTTTGTCACTTTCTGAAGTTTTGGGACCAAATTGCACTTTTTGTGAAACTTTGGTGTTAAGGTGTAATTTGGTGCATTAATTGGAAAGAGAATTAATTTTGGACTTAAGGATGAAACTAGGGTGAATTTTAGTCACTTTATGGAAATTGGGGCTAAAATGCACTTTCTGAAAAGTTAAAGGACTTGTGGTGTAATTATCATTAAATTACCATAAGTTAGGATTTCTAAGATTCTTTATGTTTGGTTATCGGGATAGGTTCTGGTGGTGCGGGATTATTTCTGAGGACGGTATTGGGTACGACCGCACCAGATTCTGACATTCCAGGTAAGGGGATTAATTTTCTTAATATGCAATAATGGTTTTCCTTATGCATATTAGGATAGTTAATGGCTAGTACTCGGGTCGAGGGTGGGGCCCAGTGACTCCCGGGGGAAAGTACTAGTTACACGGTAAGATTAGTGGTATGCAGGTACATGTTTTCTGGCAGCAATAAGTATGATATGTTTATGTTCTGCTCTCATCTGATCTTAATGATCAGATGATACTTACGACAGTATATTGGGTTATGTTATGTTATGTGATGGGGGGACGCCCCACCGCTGGATCCATGCGTATGTGTCGGTCAGTTGCGGTTGCCGATGATTTATGTGTCAGTTGGTTGCGGCCGCTGACTGGTATATCTGCGGATATACCCTATGTTCCGTGTTGGTTGCGGCCACCGGATATGTCCCGATTGGTTGCGGCCGTCGGGGACTGACGTTAAGTATCGTAAGTATGTTAAGTATTAAAGTAAGTAAGTATTGGTTTGGTTATGATAAAGGATGTTGCTGCCAGATGCTATAATGGTCCCACGGGACACATGTTATGTATGTATGTTTATGATATGGTTATGTTATGCTAATCCATGTGCAGGTTCAGCGTTTCTGTCTGCTAATCTTACTGACCCTTACTGAGTACCTTTTTGAGGACTTACCCCCTATAACTATCTTTTCAGGAGCTCTCGGGCAGCAACCAGCAGAGTAGACCACCTGGTTAGCTCTACTTTTGGATTTCAGTGGTAGCTTGCGGTGACCGACCCCGCAAGTAAGTAAGCGTATATGGTTTCAGTAGTTAAGGCTCTGTAGGACTCATATGCATGCATACATCGGATGAATGTATTATTTTGTCATACTCTGGAACTACACACCCAACTGAGCGGGTGGTAGTTCTAATCTGATGTATTCAGTTAAGTATTTTTGTGAACGCGCGATAATCTGTCAAACCACTAACGTGTTTTTAGGGTGCAGGTTTAAGCATTAAGATAATTAGAATGCCTTAAACCTAAGTAACACGTTAGAAATACTAAGTTCATAAAAAGTCTAAAAATGGTCGGGTTTTCAGGGCCCACGTTTGAAGTGAAGTTCAGTTCCTCCGGTCGCCACCACCCTCCGGAAATGTTCATGATGCTTCCGCACATGACGCACATGCTGGCCGGGGTGGGGTGGTGACATTTTCCTTACTTGATCAAGTATAAAAAGGGAAAGGAAAATGTAGTGGCGGATGCCCTCTCTAGGAGATACACATTGTTTGCTTCTTTGGATACCAAAGTGTTAGGATTTGAGCATATTAGAAATATGTATGAGCATGATCCTGATTTTGGTTCAATCTATAAAGCATGCTTGCAATCGGGTGTTGATTCGTTTTACCTATTTGATCGATATTTGTTCAAATCTAACAAGTTATTTGTACCAAGGAGTTCTATGAGAGAACTATTAGTGCAAGAAGCTCATGAAGGAGATCTTATGGGACACTTTGGTGTACCTAAGACTCTTGAAGCGGTGAAAGAATATTTCTTTTGGCCCTACCTCAAGCGAGATGTAGAGAAGGTGTGCCATCAATGTGTCACATGCCAAAAGGCCAAATCCAAAAATAAGCCACATGGGTTATATACTCCTTTACATACTCCTTGCATGGCATGGGTTGATATTTGATGAGGATTCAGAGCAGTATAATATGAACCCAAGGTCCTGGGATTCAATCTAGATCAAGTTTAAAGATTAAAAGAGGATTGGATCCACTTCGGAGAGGAAAAATAGAAGATTTTGTGTTTTATCTGTGAAGTTGAGCGACCCCCTTGCGTGACCCCCGTGCGACCCTCATGGCTAGCGTAAACCTGCATGGCACGACCCTTACAATGGTAGGCGCGTCCCTTTACTGAAGCTGGCATGACCCACCTACGCAACCCCTCCTCCACCCGCGCTAGCTTCCAGATTTTTTGGTGTTTTTGTCCTTATATTGTATTTCTTCTAGTTTTCGATATTTTCAGACCCTTACCATATTCCTAGTTTATTCCCTAGAATAGTCCTAGTTTATTCCTTGGAATATTCCTTTTGGATAATCTCAATGGATTCTATTAGGTAAGGTAGTCTTATTTTAGCTAGTTTGCACTCTTTTGTAAAGCCTATATAAAGAGGCTCTTTCCTATTGTAAAAATCAGAACAAATATATTGAAAGCTTGAGAATGTTATTTCCTCAAGCCCTTTTGTTCTCAATGTGTACTATTTCCACTGCCAACCCTTGAGGCTTCTGATCATGCATCCTTAAGACTTATATCGAAGGTTGCCTTCCAAACCGTTGGAAGGAGGTCTCGAGCCATTCACATCCCCAGCATTATTCCGAAGGTTGCCACAGAACGTCATGTCTGAGGTCTTTGGAGCTACATATATCCGCCTTTATGTTGCTCTCACAAGCTAGATCTAGAGCTGATAGCGAATGGTCAAGGATGACCCATAAAATCCATGGTAGGCCTTGGCGATCCGTTATCAATATTAGCATGGACTTTATCATGGGTTTGCCTAGGACTAGTAAGGGGCATGATTCAATTTTTGTGATTGTTGATAGATTTTCAAAGATGGCTCACTTCATACCTTGCAAGAAAACTAATGATCCAAAGCATGTGGCCGAATTGTTTTTCCATGAGGTGGTTAAATACCATGGTTTGCCTAGAACCATTGTTAGTCAGAGGGATTCTAAATTTCTAAGTCACTTTTGGATAGCTTTATGGTCAAGGTTGGGGAATAGGTTGTTATTATCTACTAGTTGTCACCCCCAAACCGATGGGCAAACCAAGGTCACTAATAGAACCTCGATCACTATTCTTAGGACTTTGCTTAAAAAGAATTTGAAAGAATGGGAGCAATGCCTACCTCATGTAGAATTTGCATACAATAGTAGTTTTCATTCTACTACTTGCTATAGTCCCTTTGAGATAGTGTATGGTTATAATCCTCTCACACCGTTAGATGTGATTGAACTTCCTCTTCTAGATATTGTTGACATTTCAGGTGAGACAAAAGCAAAGAGGATGAAAGAGCTCCATGAGAAAGTACATCATCAAATAGAGAAAGCAAATGAAGCCTATGCTAGGCATGTCAATCAAGGAAGAAGGCATATCAAATTTAACATTGGTGATTAGGTGTGGTTACACTTGAGGAAGGAGAGATTTCCTCAAGCTTGAAAGAAAAAATTAAGCCCAAGAGGAGATGGACCCTTCTAAATTGTGAAGAAAACAAGGGAGAATTCTTATGTCGTTGATCTCCCTAATGATGGATCTTACAATGTTCATGGAACTTTTAATGTTTGTGATTTATCTCCCTTTGAAGGTGAACAAGAATATATGAATCCGAGGTTGGATTCAGTTCAAGAGGGATGGGATGATGAGTACATGACCAGAATAGCACCAACTCCTCAACAAACTCAAGCTTCAAAGATCGCTCCAAGCCCATTTCAAGGCTTAAGAGGACCAATGACAAGAACAAGAGCCAAGAAACTTCAAGAAAGCCTCAATGCATTCATGAAGATCATGGCTCACGACTCAAATGGAGAAGAAGCTCAAGAAAGATCGCTCAAGCTTAAACTCATGGGAATTCAAGTAGAGGAATACTTTAAAAGCTCAAAAGGAGGCCTAAGGCTTTCTACCATTGAAGAAAACACCTTGGAAGCCTTTGCTGAAGAAGGCTTGACGTGACCCACTGCTAATGGCGCGACCGCCGTGCTCACCATCGTACCTTGGAGCTGGCCCAAGCTTGCGGGACCCTCAAGCATGACCCTACACGACCCCTAGCCCTTGAAGAACATAGAACGCCCCTCCAACCTCGCGCACTCCACTCCCGCACCTTGGAATATCACACTCGGTGAGACCCTAGAGTGCCTCCCAAGCGTGACCTTGATGTGACCCTCCTATAGCAGGGGCCTTTTGCACGCCCCTTCTGAAGATTTTAGATCTTTTAGATTCTCATAACATGTTCATATTCATACAAACATATGATTACGTGGAAGATTAAAAGGCATGACATCTCACAAATATCATGCATATTTATACAAGAACGTATAAGAGAACATAGAACACTTATGAACATGATGAGGCCGAATATACAAGTACCTTTCACCTTTGAAAACAGCTTAAGGAATATATAATTCCTTGCTCCAAAAAATGTAAGCTCCTTCCTTGCTTGATGATGATTCGCCTTCTTGAATTCTTCCAAGGTTGATGGCGGATGGAAATGAGAGGAAGAAGGCTTCCTTGATCACTAAGAAGAATAAGAAGAAGAACGGACAAGAAGATGATGCCAAGAGGCGAGAAAAGTGTTGAAAATGACACTTTGTAAATTCACACTTAATCACCAACAATTCACTTGAAATGGCGTAAAAGGGAGAGGAAGAAGAAGAACAACTATGTGAACCAAGTGTATCTTCAAATGGCCATTCTTCTCACTATTTATAGGTGAAGAAAATGGACATTAGAATAATGGTCATTACTATTAGACATTAAGCCTTCCACTAAGACTTAAAGCTTACAATTAAGTTTACTATAGCTTCTCATTTTTTCTATTCCACTAGCCATTTATACCATAAGATAAATGGCCTATTTTCTCTTAATATTACTCCATAATTCTAAATATACATAATATACCTTTAATGGAGTTATTCAATGGTGTAAGGTGCATACACCTTGTATCAAAGTTACCAAAGTACACATACTTTGATAAAAAAGTTATAAAGGTGGAAATAGATACAAAATGAAGTTTGAATTTATAAAAATGAATTCCAAACTATTCCATTTCACATATTTGAGCTTCTTTAAGCTCATTAGTCCACTTTTACCAAAATACTCTTACTTTGATAAAAGATGTCCTAATGGTTTCTTGTTCTGACTTGAACTCACAACTACTTTTAGTTGTAGTGAGTAGGAGTACCAACTCATGAAGTTCTTTGTGCGCCAGAGAATTCCAACAAACTCCCACTTAAACTAAGACACTTCTGAGTAACAACTTCCACTCGAAATAAGTTTCTCAAACTTAAGCCAAATCAAGGCAAATTTGTATAAATGGAGTTAAGAGTGCGACCTCAAGGCACACACACATCAAGTCTCTTTCATTGTGGTTGTTAGACTCACAATGAAAGATTGTCCTTTCCTCAATGCACTTGAACTTATCAAGCAATTTAGTGTGTTTTGTTTGAACTTATTTAAACATCACTTGAACTTATGAAGCCTACTTGAACTCATTAAGTATTGCCTTTATAAACCCTAGACATAATGATACATTTTCTTAATCACAATCAGTCACTTTCATAGAACTTTAACTAATCAAAATTCATGATTGTATTAAGCAACTGAGATCTCATTGTCAATACTCACAAGTCAATCAATCATACACAAAGTATGTGAGCCCATGATTAAACTTTTAGAGTTTATGTATCATTTACGAGTATCTTTCCTATTAGTTTGAACCATTTAGGTAATTGTACCAACTTGACTACCTAAAAGGAGGATACTCCCACCTTATACTTTCTAAGGCCTTTGACAACCAATTAAAGTAGTCTCATTGATACAATTAACTAACAGTAAGATAAAGTCACTAAGAGTTTATGTCAAAGAATCTCACACTAAGCAAGAACAGAGATGTCACACCACCCCCTAATACACAGCCCGACGGGAAGCGGTCGCAGGGTTGGAGGGCAGGGGTGCAACAGTCTCCCTTAAATGCGCAGCTCTTAGATGTGGGATACCCACGTTGACGGTCCCTGTTAACATAATACGGAAAACAGTACGTACCTTTTTGGTTCTTTTCATGCCTTTAACCTGCAGAACAGAAACATCCAATAATACAGAATAACTGAGCTAAGCTCAGACCAGATGCTCCCAAAGAAGGCCGCCTCAGGCAGGCACTTCCCGATAAAGTAAACATACATACAGATACCAAAAATCCATATATATATAA
>JBBYHH010358096.1:0-12059 GCA_038382905.1 Daphne laureola | reverse complement strand
CTTGATCTCCTTCTTTGCTCACCACTTGGTAATTACTCATCCTTCAACACCATCTGAGTTCCACTGATCTGGAGAGTTAGGCTGAAGACAGTTCTACTTTTTTTTTCCCTGATCTAGGAAGACAGTTCTACTTATATTGCTATGATTGCCTATATTAACTGTTCATATTTGAAATATTTTAAAGCCAAATTGGTGTTGAACTTGTTGAACTCGATGGTTCTGGAAGCTGGATTCTGTTGGAGAAAATTAGGAATAACATTTTACAGATACAAATGATCTACCTCACAGCAAAACATTAAGCTTAAATAAACGAGATAGCTTCCATTCTCAACTTTATTTGTGAATATTATTTTCAAGTATAAAGTGGTATTTATGGAAGTCTTTGAGGAACTGCTCTGCAATTGTGAAGCTTTAGGAGTTAATTAATTTTAGACTGTGTTCATGCTGGTTATGACGTTTTGCAGGGTCACAGCACAGAGAGATTGTTGCAGGTGATGCGTCTTGCGAAGAAATGGAGAACGCTGGGACTTGTAATGCTCGGCATATTATTTTGGCGTCTTTTTTCTGGTTACCTCCACATGAAAGGCATATATGTAAAACTGTAAATCCCATAATGTCGGTAAGATGAATTCCTGGTGTATAATTACTAGTTACCAATTGTGCTGAATCCGAACCTACAAAGCTGGTAGATGTATAATCAGATAATGACACTAATTATCCTTAAATTGTGTTTGATGTTGCTTACTGGTCCCTGGACTATAGATTGTTGCCTCGTGCATTCTATATCTTCAAAACCTTCTTTCTTGCACTGCACCCACCTCGTCAGCAGAGCACCATTGCCACTCCCTTGCAGGGCCGTGGCACAGCTCAGCCTCCCAAACCCCTACTGGCTTAGAGTCCCAGACCGCGTGTGCATTGAATGTGTACACCTACCACTCTCAATGAACTGTGTACACCCACCACTCTCAATAATCAATATGTTGATACAAGATTAATTATGTAAGCCAGAAGACTATCAAGGATTTCACTTATAGTTTAACGAGTTATACAAGATTAATGATGCTGATTTTGTAGCCTTGTAGGCCAAGTCAGGTCATGGAAGCATTGAAAATCTGTTGTCTTATGATGCTTATCATGGTTGTTGGATTCAAGTCATTCTTTCCAGTTTTTTTGGCTATGGCAACTTCCTGTATGATGGAGATGTGGAAACTTTCTGTATGGTGCAAGTCACCAATCCTCTGATTGTCGTTATATGTCTTCTTTGTTACATGTTAAATCTGTAACTTTGACACTAATGTCTTAGATTTCACAGAAGTTTTGGGTGCAGAGGTTATCAAACCTCTAGGCAAAATGGTATGGAGAAGGTTTTGCAGGTCCCACATGGGAGGCAGATGATGTCTCGAGCGTCAGCTCTCAAATAAACAAAACCTGCTGAAGAGATATAAAAACATGGAGCCGTGCGGTAAGCACAAAACGAATTATTTTTTCGTCATTTACTAAAGAATATCGTGTGCTTGCTGCTCACAACGGCATACGCCAATCTTTGGAGTGTGTGATCTTTGTGATCGCCCCAACAGTTCTGCAGTTGAAAGTCTTCTTGGTCGTTGGCAGAACCTTGTTGCCTCATCAGGTTAGTTTTCTTTTTGTACTTTATTCGTTTGTAGATGCAGCTCGTAGAAGTTAGTCAAGAAATAAGTAGTCTTTCATAGTTAAGCTTTATGATTTATATCTTCTGAAATCTTTTTTCTTTAACATAGTGATTCTTAGCTGCGTGTTGTTGAGAAAGATTCTTAGCTGCGTGTTGTTGAGAAAGAGATTTTACCCTTCTTTGATAGTGGAGCTTGCAAAATTAGCATGAGTACTAATTAGAACGCCTAGAGATTTCCTGATCATATATGTTCAAAAAAGATTTTTCCTTGTCATACCAAAATTATAAATACTCAAACATTGACCAGCCAGCGATATTGTCAATTCATGAATTTGCCAACCTCAACATAATTATTCATTTTATAGAAACAAAGAACCACCTACTGATTCAATAATTTACATGTTTGCACTTCCCTGCTATGGACTAACATGGAAAAGAATGGTTGAACATCTGATTAATAGGTCTTCTTGTGTCAGGAGTACAACTATATAATCAACCAAGGTAGAGCCCTTTGTTTCTAGTAAGACATCACAATTTGATAGCAGTATGTGAACGTTAAAGCTCCTCCATCAGTTCTAGTTAGGGGTTGTATATGCATTGTTCCAAGAAAAAAGGTTTTATGAGCCAAGATGATTAAAGCTCTATTTCATATTAGTACCCGACCCTTATTCATATAGTAGGGCCGGATATGGTGAAACTGCTGAGATCTGAGAGATCTACACATCAGATTATTGGGCCATTTGATTTTGTTCGAAATAGTACTTAAATGTAGGAATGATAGTGAATCGTATTCTTTGGTGGTGTGAACCTTATGAGTCATGATTCATGGCAAATGTGATGTTGCCTAATGACAAGCATAACTTAAGTGATCAGATGATGTCCAATCTCATACTATATCATTTCAATGGATCAATTTGTTGTTTATTCAATAATTGTGGTGGCGATTTTTGGAAGATAGTGTGGTGCACACATGCTAAATCACATAGAAATAGGGGTGGATTATATACTAACTGTTTTGTTTTTAGACTCGCTTTTTTTGTGGGTTAGTGGCTTGTTTTTTTTCAAGGTTTTATAGAACTCATCTTTACTTATTTTGATTGCTGGCAATCACAGGTCCATGGTGATCCATATATGGTTCTGCTATTTTGAAGATATAAAGTCGGATTCGGATGTTATTGAATGTACATTGGATGTTGGCTCAAATAAAATGCAGTATTTACTGATGCTTCAAGACAGGTCAGCTTGATTCTATCTTATTTCGGTTTTTGTTACTGAGGAAATATCATGTCATACTACTTGAATTTGCTGAGAGTTGAAACTGCTTTACATCGAGTTCTCAAGAACTTTCAAGAGGCTTGGTTGGGTAACGGATACCTCTTTGATGCATGTGTTGCTGCAAAATGATATTTTGCCGCTAGACCTTCTATATAGGTAAGGTTGTGTACAATGCTCAACATCACAACTTGATGCTTGTTAAGCTCTTTTTTCCAATTAACTTAAACATAAGTTGCACAACCCCTATTGTTGTAGAGGGAAAAGAAATTATTCTGAAAATTGTTGGATCAGAATCCCAATTCATCTTCTCCAGATTGAGATCAATTTGAATGTCATGGTGGAAGGATAGGAAAACATTGTTGACAGTGCATCCCACATGGTTGAAGGATCGTTCTGGTTCTGGAGCATGTGCATTAAAAACCAAAGGCTCCTGCATGATGAAACATGCTTACCTGGACGGGGTCGATGAGTGGTCAATAAGACTCATGGCCTAGGGTAGCGGCCTCCATTGCACTTTGGAGGGTTGTGGTCTTCCCATAGAGGAGGGGCCAATGTCATAATTTGTGATAGAGGTGCTTGTGTTCGCGCAGCCCCTGCAATTCTTTAGTTCAATAGTTTGTGTTGTGCTGCTTCTACGTTTGTTGTAATTGTTTGGTGATGCATGTTGGTTGTGTTCACCTGTACGTCCTCAGTTTAGCATTTAACAAGCTCATATCCCACTGCTTAAACAGCTCTTCTTACTTTTTGGTTAACTGGTATTCCAATTGCTCTTTTCAGAAGGAAAAAAAGGTTCATGTTTGAAGTTTGGAATACATGAGGAATTCAAACCAACCAAAAGAAATTCCAGTGAATTGTTTGTCATATTGTGACCAGAAGATACATCCAGCCAAAACTTGGCCCCTAAATATCGTTTCCACTTTTAAACAGCTAAGTTGATAGTATAAAGTGTAAACTTCATGCCATTACCCTCAAACACAGATTGATACTAAGATGTGGTATGATATGATTACAAGTTCTGTTGTGTGTGTGTTTGTATGAGAGAGAGAAAGAGAGAGAGAGAGTGGGTGCTTTTAATAGTTAATCCTATCCTCTTGGAAGCAGGAAGTGGCAATAAGATTAGGATGAGAGTTTGAAGCTCTCAACGAAATTCGTGAGATAGTTCTAAAGCTGACAACATCATCTGAATTGGTATGTTGCATTCAATTGGTTGATACTAGAGAATGAGAAACAACCATAACAGTTTTAAAACGTATCTTTCAAAGGAAACATAGTCAAAGTACCAAACAAAAGATATCGTAGCATTAGAAATTTCCACTGATATGAACCTCTCTCCCCTCTTCTCCCAAAGCAAAGAATCTATTTATTAGGTTTCTGACAGCATTCTGATCTACTAGAAAACCTTATGTTTCTGCTTTAGACGGATTTTAGTTGTTCAGTGAACTTACCGATTAAAATTGCTTTCAGTTACAAGAATTAAAAAAGTAAGATGAAGTCTTCCATTAAGATGAGGAACGGTGGGTGCAAGCATTGGAAAATTTTGCATGAAGAAGGTGATCTTTTTTATTTTTCCCACTTTTCCTTTAGCTAACCTTTTGTTTTTTCCTTTTTTACTTGAGGGAGAATTTGGCTGCATTGGAAAGGACATGTTTTTCTAATAAAATAGTCTATAATCATTCTTAATCATCTACTAGAATGCTTTCTCTAGTACATGCTCTCATGGTACTGTGTAATATTTGTATTATTTTTTACCATATTTAGACAATCTTAATAAGTTCATTTTATTTTCGCAACTATTACTATATCTCACCTGTAAAATGTTGGGAGCATAATTACCAACCACTTATAGATTATTGAAGGTTAATTGGCACTATAAACTTGCCACTAACCTAACATAGCTGAGATTAAAGGGGAAGCATGATGATTACTGTGATTTTCTATTCAGTGAGAATCCAACAACGTGAGTATTAATGTTGTAGAAAATGTTCTAGTGGAGGGAGAAAGTAAAATGAATACAATGAGACTTTTGCTTGTTTTGTGGTAAGTGTGGCTTGGGCTTTAGTTTATTCATTTTTGTTGAGTTTTTGTCCCACATGGATCACGCAATCAAAAAGACAGATATATCCAAGCTTTATAGTCAGCTTCCCTTTATAGATTATAACTCATCTTTGCGTTTGGGGGCAATGATGCAGCTAATGAGGTTCTAACTGAGGCGCGTCTATTGTTAGTTGAAAACTATTGCCAAACCCCCTCATTGTCCCCCTGGTCTTTGAGAATTTGGGTAAAGCCCTACAATCTTTGGTTGCAAAACTTTGCTATGTTTTCTGTATTTGTAAGGAAAACTGGCCTCTGTTCTAGCTTTCACTGAACTTTGATCTGTAGCTTGTTGGATTCCAAGGACTATCAGAATTTAGAAAATTTCATGCACTCTGTTTCCAATTCAACTTGTCTGCGGAAAATCTCTCCTCTTGGTTTGTGCAAGAAGATGAGTTTGTATGTTTTTACTTTTCTTTTTTCTTGTCTATTCTCAATTTTCAACCTCTCTTCATAACTTTCTGCTTATGTTCTTCTGGTGTACTTGTTATATCTTCTGACAGAGGTAGGCCTTCCATTAGATCTGTTTTGTCATGATTTTCTTGATCATCAGCTTTAATGTCTCCTTTTCTTTGCAGTCATCTGGTTGATGCACTTCTTCAGTATCTTCACCAATGGTTTGAATAATCTAGCAACCCATAAAACTAGATGAGTGTCCCACTCTGACCATCATCATCATCCCAACTACGTTGGGGTCCGTGGCATGAAAGTTATAGTGGCAATTAATTGTTAAAAATTAGTTGACACTATAAATTCATGCAGAAACATGAATTTCTACCTTGCATAATGCGCCATTATGTTCTCATTTCTATAGTTCCAGTTGCTGAAATTTAGTCCAACATGTATGGATGATAAAGTTCATATGGAATATTTGAATTCACCAATTATGGGAAGTGTGAAAATGATTTAATCCTTAAGTTCAAAACCTCTAGTTGTGTTGTGCCTGCTATAATATTGCCTTCCTCAGCTATATGATCAACTTTAGTCTCAAGTTCCTCAATAGGCCTACCTTCCGAGCAATTTTTATCAACATCCTCACATGCTTTGCTTCTTTTAACCTGTTCCTCTTTCTGGTTAAAACAAACGTTCCACATCTTTAATTAAAATATGAAACATGCTTCCAATATTTTGGTAACTGAATGATTCATAAAAAAATATTAATGAAAATATGCTTCATTTAAAAAATTTCATTGGTCATTATAGCCCTGACTTTTCACATCAAATAAAACACCTTCATCAATAATTCCCTTCAGACTCCACCACCCGCGCTTGTCGCTTGGAGAATTGATGCCAAAATCACAATCTAGGGCAAAATCAGGTCCAACTTTATGTGGTGAAAAAAATACAATCTCACTAAATTTTTGTCACAGAGCTAGGCTAATTAAACCTTTCTTTATTTTGAAAATGAATTTCTGATTTAGTTCTTTTTAAAGCATAAGAGCTCATATCTTGGTTGTTGGAAAAATAATTTATCAAGAGGCATTTTATACAAGTAAACCTTGTAACATTCGAATCCAATAGTTAATTCTTGTTATGTGTTCTTCACAGCCTTGTGGGGAGACAGTTTTCATCTTATGATGTTTATCATGGCTGTTGGATTCATCTTATTCTTTCTGGTATCTAACTATGGGAAGCAACAGTGGGAAACATCAAGAACCAAGAACCTATGATGGAGATGTAGAAATTTACTGCATTGTACAGGTAACCAATCTTCTAATCGTTACTATATTTCTTTTTTGTTACCCTTTATATCTGTAACTTGAAGACTAATGTCGATTCTGGAACTATTTCTAGGTTTCACAGAGGTTTTGAGTGCATAGTTTGATAGAGTTGCTAGGATACCTTTGAGAAAAATGGTCTGCAGAAGCTTTTCCAAGTCCCACTTTGTTGGTGGATGATGTCCTAGCGTCAACTCTTTAGATAAAAGCAAGCAAGCCTGGAAATTGTTTCTCATCATGCAGCTGTGCGATAAGCACAGAGCGAACTATTCTTTCGCCGTTTACTAAAGAATACTGTGTGCTTATTGTTTAAAGTGGCATACGCCAATCTTTGGAGGGGGTGATCCTATGTGATCTCCCTATCAAACTGCAAGTTCAAATATTCTTCTTGGTCTAGGTATGCCCTGTGGCATTTCGATAATTATTGCATTTGTGTAGTAACTTTTTTACTGTTTTCAAGTTTTGAACTGTAAGTTGATTTGATTTGCTATAGGAAACATAATAGTAATGGAGTTGGCGGTCAAGGAATGCCTTCAGCATTTTAGCTTTACTACGACGATTAGACTTCAGTTTTACATGGAAAATATTAGACTTCATATTTAGCATGTTCTACATTAACTAGAACGCGCAGAAGCTTCCTGATTACACTATCTTCAACACCTGCTTGTTGGTGTAGAATTCAAATATACTTCTATAACACTTGCAGAACACATGCTACTTTCTGGAATTAGTGGTCAAAATAAAGCAAGTAGCTTTGTGCGCAAATATGCTGCTGTTTGAGTGAACTGAATTAACTTACATCTGAGGTTGTAATTAACATAGGCCATATCTCTCTGCTTCACCAGCCGGTCAAAAAAAAAAAAGTTTAAAATCTATTAGAATGAGCAAGTCAACTCATTGAGCAGACAAATGAACATTTAAACATCTGTTGGAGTTGGAGTTAGAGGCTAAGTTTAGTGGTTTTAATGCTTCGGCATGAGTTTTGGTTGGGTGTTGTATATGCATTGTTCCATGCACCAAGATTTTTTTTAGCCAACCTCGTAAATACTCCAGTCTATATAAGTACTTGCCCATAGTTCACTTTTTTATTGTTCTGTATAACTTGACCATCTTTTCCTAAAATATAGTACCAGAAAACATTACTATTCACCACTATCTTCTATAATTTCGCTTGTAAAAAACAATAAAACACATATTTTTCTTAAATTGCATGACAAGTTAAAGAGGGAACAGAGGGAGTAATAGACAATGTTTTGCAAGATGGAGCCACCTTGAATGTTTTACAGAGGACAACATTAGCATGGCCCCTGCCAATTATCAGTTTGATATTTTCTTTTTCTCAATTACTTTTTAGAGGACAATTAACTGATTACAATACTTTCTTCTAGTGTGCTATTCATTCATGCTAGGTATGTAAGTTATAGGGTAAACTTTATTTTGTGAAATTCTAGAAGTTAGCGGATGGACTAGGACTCTGTGAAGTGTATGATCATATAGTAGACCAGAACATGGTGGAAATTCCGAGATTTTATTTGGAGCAGTACTTAAACATAGGAACAAAAGGGTCAGTTTACTAGTCGGTAATGTGAGCCTCATGAGCCCCGACTGGCGGCAAATGTGATGATGGTTGATTTCAAGACAAGCATACCTTAAGTGATCAAATTATGCCCAGTCTTGTGAATCAATTTCTTGTCTATTCCAGATTTGTGTTGTCAATGAAATGGGGTTCTTGCAGGGTGATGACTCAAGTTTATCAGCAGGTAGGACGGTTCTTATGTCACTTCCCTGGGACAAATAGTGCTCTGGGAAGTGAAGTACACTTTAACCGGTATCAAGTTGGTCTTGATGTTCTAAATCATCTTAGTCTTCCAGAAGATGTTCCTGTTAAGGTACGAAATTAAAGCAATAATTATTTTTCATTTAAATTTGCTTGAATTTCCTGCAATCGTTTGTCTGGTGTTTATGTCTACTGATGGCTTTAGAAACATAATTTTCTGCCATTCCAGGTAGGGGAAGGTGTGGGGACTTAAATGTGCAGGTGTTATTCATGGTATTAGATTAAGGACAACATCATTACTTTGTCACTGTCCCTTGCTTCAAAGTGGCTTTAATAATTGTTTCAGATACTATGCTACTGAGAAAATGATTACAATTATTGAGTATAATTTGTATGAAGCTGTGATTTATTGAATAGATATTGTTGTGATTGAATTAGGAATAGCTTCTTATGTGTGAAGAAAAAGTTATGCGCTATCTTGCATGGTTCTTCATCCTAATTTGTTCCACGTAGCATCTTCTTCTTTTCTGTATTTCAACCCATTCGTCTGTAAATTCACACTTCCAAGCAAGAGACTGACTTTGGTGTGTGATATATATGATCTATCCTGTAAGATTCATTTGCGGTTTCTCCATATTAGAGCCGATTCATTTGATGCTAAGTAATTAGTACTTTTAAATGGAATGAGGAGTGCTCTACTAAGGAATTCATATCTAAAATTATCTTACTGATCATGCTATATCTGCAGAGAAGCTTATTCCACAGATAACATCCATGGTCTCATGATCAAGAATTTTTTAATTCGCTCCGACTGGATGACGCCTGCGTCATCAACATGTCGGTGCCGATCGTCCTTGCGATTGATGAGTCGCAGAAGGAGATGATCGCTCACTCTGCTCGGGTCGCTCTGTTCGACCAGGACGATAACCTGCTTGCCATTCTCAAAGAGTAAGTATTTAAGCAGACTAGTGATATGTCTTAAAGGATTTCACCTCAACCCATTTCTCTTTAAATTCAAGTGATCATAAAAAAAATTAGGGGTCAAATTTACTCATTTGCAAGTTGGAACTTAGGTGTAGCTCTGTTGGAATAAAGGAGTGGAACTGGAATTATGACAAAAGAAAAAGATGATTGTAATTTTGTGTAATATTTTCAAATTTATGAGATGTAGATGATGGCTGTTAGTAGTTATCACACAAGTGAATTAGGTGTCAATTGTAGGTCTATCAGGATAGTTTCTTTTTGTCATTTCAAAGCATTGGCTGAAACTTGCTTAGAATGTATAACTAATTGCAATGACTGAATTATACCGAATGAAAGCTCTCTGGTGAAGGTACTAAAATGAAACTAATTTTCTGGTATTGTTCTGCTGAGAGAAGAAACTTCACAATCCTACAGGGATCATGACCTTTGAATTTCATCATGATCCCAAGGTTTGTGCTAGTTATTCGTTCTGCTGAGTAACAGAGAGTGATCTTTATGTTTGCTTAGAGAGAGCACATATGAATAAAGAAAGTAACTTCATAGGAAAGCACATATGCTTAGAGAGAGCACATATGCTTAGAGTGATCTTCATGATTGGTTTATAGGAAAGCAGATTCGCAGAAAGTAACTTCCAACGACTTGAATAAAGAAAGTGGCTAAGATCAAGTGTAGTATCTGTACTTATCCCACATGAGCTACATAAAACGAGAATAGCAATGTCTTGGATATAAGATACTTCCACTTCTCTCTCTAACACTCATACCTTTCTCGGCCTTTTGGCTAAGATCAAGTGTAGTATCTGTTCTTATCAGTTTAATATCTGATATGTGAGTCATTGACTCATATGATATTAAATTAATTTTTTTTAGGGGGAAAGTCATTTGGTAGCTTGCTATCTGGGCTTTCAAGCATCGCTTTTGTGTTGCACTACAACAAGAGCTTGGTGCATCCCACCATTCAAAGTCTTAAACTTAGTTTGCAACAAGTGCGTAGTTCACCCCAGTCAGTTTTCATTAACACGTTCGTGGTTCTGTATTTGGGAAGTTTTGATTTGCGTCTATTCTATTGGCAACAAGTTTGTTGCAGGTACCCAGAATTACGGCAGCTATAATGCCTGTCGGAACTTCTACAATCTACAGTGCCTTTTTTTTTTAACCCCCAAAGAACATCAGTGTCTCATATCCTTTTACTGTGATTAACATCATCTTTGTTTTTTGTTTTTATTTCTTCCTCCATGAAAATACCCATGTTCTTATCCATCTTCTTTTTCTTTCTCTTTCCATCAAAAGGTCTCTTCATAACTGAAGTGATTCATAAGCTGTTATTATAGATTGTATGCATTAATAAGCTTCATATCTATTACTGATTATGTAAATCAAACACGCTAAATGTAATACTTTGGTAGCAAGTTTTGCTGTATATAGACTTGTTAGGGATATTGCAGGTAGTACTTCATGGCATCCATTTGCTAGGGATATTGCAGGTAGTACTTCTTGGCATCCATTTTTTATCGAATACTTTTTCTTCTAGTGATTTTAATGTCACATTATTGTATCAAACATGCTCAGTGTTACTGTATTGTTTTTCCCTTCATGTATACACATGCACACACGCACACAAAAGAGAACCTGTTTCAGTTTAAGCAAGAAAACTTCACAGGCATTTTGTGGGGAAGAGTCTGGATGAACACAAGTTATTTGCTTTTCCAATAAAGAAATGAGAATTCCTTGCCTTCATTTATGTTTTATTTTTCATCATGTCCCCTACCATGCTTGCAGAGAATAGCAATTCCTTGCCTTCATTAGGTTTGCAAGGAGAGTCTAAAATTCCAATCTGAAAATGGAAAAGGAGGGATTGTAATCTTTTGAGATTTTTTTTCTTTTAAACTTCAGTATTTGAATGTGTATATATATACACACATTTACAAAACAAATCTGGCAGATCTTGGATTGGCTGATTATTGAAAGATTCAAGTAAATTTACTGCTCTTATTGTTTTATTTATTTTTAAAATAAAAAGACTGATAGTATATGTATGATTTATAATCAGTGAGATTATTATTATTGGTTAGATATGGGTCGGTACCTGTTTTTCCCCCTAGTATATGCACTTTTTACTTCTGTATCTGTGGTATGATTTCATCTGTTCTACTTATTTCACTTAGTGGAACTTGATGAAAATGAAAACATGTATGTGCATCTAAGCTCCATGTGTTACGTCAAGTGGTACAAAATATAAGGACCATTATAGTTGAATTTGTAGAATTGGTAGGTTGCCTTTTTTGAAGTGTTAAAAGGGAGTTCAATATCTTTCTCTGCTCTCATTCTAATATTGTCTTGCATGAGTTTGCTTTATGGACTTTTTGTTCCCAACTGGGAATTTAGATCTCCGAGTGTTTATCTCTCAACTCATGAAACCGGTACTCAAACTGTAAGTCAAATGCTTAAGCTCTCTTCATTCCTGTATATTGTCAGTAACTAGGCATTGATGATTAGTTATTAGTTGATCAATGAAACTCAAATGATGGAGAATTAGGTGCGCTGTGGAGTCAGAGGTAGTCTCCAGC
>JBBYHH010357986.1:0-12063 GCA_038382905.1 Daphne laureola | reverse complement strand
GGATTAAGACTCATATATTCGAATCAATATAAAACATGTAATTAACTTGAAACTTCTTGCTCTTTGAGAATATTTGTAATTTTGTCCCAACAAAAATAATATGTTAAACCGAGATAAACAACCTTTGAACAAGTCCTTTGTTTTTTCAAAACTTTGCACTTAAGCACTAATGTTTTGGAATAATCAAAACACAGAGACTCAACAAATATAATCCTAGAGGTTCTCGTCCTTGCTTTGTTGAATTTTGAAGAGATGGTGGACGATCTTAGAAGGGGCTTTAAGCCCATAAAGTGTGTACGAAGGCAATGGCTAGGTTTAAAAAACACCCAAATTGTTATCCTAGTATAGTGCCAAACCAAGTTGATGTTGCTCTAGTGAGGAAAGCCCTGCACATAATTGGGTCACAAGCCCGAGCCAAATTAATGCATAGTGTTGACATACCTCCGTATGTGGATCGTAGGATCGATTAGGCCGTCATATGATTAGAGAGGAGGCATTCGGAAGCCAATTGGAGCTTTGTCCACTAATACTACCAGAGGGAATGGTTGTGCTAATAAATTGTCAACGAAATTTAAATGGATACGATGCCTATTGGCTGGTGGTGCTCGAACCCGCTCCTCGATGAGATTTACTCTTTGCAGTAGGTTGTGCATGATGGGAGCTTGTGTGGCGAGGACCAAATGTTTTAGCAGAGGTAAATGACTGTGGTGAGGCTGCTATTCAAGTGGGTGGCCTTCATGGTCCGGTTATTGTCTTAGCAGAATGAATGCCTCCTGTATAGTTTGAGCTAGTAGTCCTCGCCTGTCGCAGAGGAGATTTGCCTTAAGTTCTGGGTTGGATCTAAGGTGATTGGTGGAACAGGGTTTGTGCTTTGCCCCTTTGGGATATGATCTTTCCTGGACAAGGAGAGAAGGTTGTTATACTAGTCACGAGGGAGGGCGGGTGGGAATTTGTTGTTGCTTGACTCAAAAGTGTCTTGCACATCAGCTTCGTTGTTAACCTGGTTCCTGCCTCCTGGTATGATCCATTCGAGAACGGGTGGTTTGATTGTGAAGAAAAAATTCGTGGCCATGGGTTCGGTTCCCACAGACGACGAAAAATTGATAATTTCCTACCAAGATGAAACCAAGGTTGCCAAGCCTGAGGAACATGAACACGACCTACAAGGAGGGAAGACAAGGGAAATCACATGTACAAAGAGCGGGAGGGTGTGTGTTTAGAGTGACCTTTTTTAGGGAGTGCACCACTCTTTATATCGGGTGGTGCCAGACCCATATTCGGAGGGTTTGATTAGAGGGATTGAGTTGTAATTATTAGTGGAGGGAGCCATTACAAGTGTTGACCATCGAGGGTTGTTATCCCTAGATGATTACATGCCCCAAGGACAGATTTGAAATATACCTTTGAATATGGGTCCGGTGGTGGCTGAGACATTGCCCATTCGGCTAGGCTTAAGCCCATATATACCAATTGTTCTATTAATTATTTTTAAAATAAATACTATAGAGTTTCGAAATTGAAAACAGTTTGGTATCATTTACAAACTTTATATGCCCTAAAAGACCGAACAAAATTTATTTTTGATTTATTATAGAAAAAATGTTCAATTTCTTTGATTTTTTTTTTCTCACTCTTAAGCTTACTAAACTATCTTCAATTTATCTTTGTCTCATTTTTTATGTCACTTCAACTTAAGGGTAATCATGTTGAAACATATTCAAAGTCTTACATCTATCTTAATCTTAGTTCATAAGTAAACCCTTTAATTAATTGGGGACGCTCTCTAGTAATTCACTTTTCACTTCAAGGACAAAAATTATACTCCCTCAGTCCTGAAAAATTATATACATTTCCTTTTTGGTTGTCCCTGAAAAATTATACACTTTCTTTAAATAAAAACTTCTCTCCTCCAAAGTTACCAAACTATCATTACTTTATCTCTATGTCAAACTATATGAAACGGGATAAATGCATAAAGAGTCATATAAGTTACAGACTTCTAACGATATAGTCCTATAAGTATTTGAGTTAACGTTTAAGTCCTAAAGCTTTATGGAACTAACGTTACAGTCCTAAAAGTTTGAACATTTTAACAATCGAGTCCTCTTTCTTTTACCAAGTTAACGTTTCAGTCTTAAAACAGAATCTGAGAGAATATTCCCTGTTTTCCCTCTATTTCTCTAAACTCTTAAGCTATTGTCTCTTTTACCCCATAATTTTAATTTTTTTTATTTCAGTCTAGAAACAAGCTCTTTATAAGTTTTTCGGATTTTCTGAGCTTACGAGATTTCCAAATTGGTTTACTAATTTTTTGTTGTTTATCACCCAAGTCGTGTTTCCTCAGTAAGACCCATCGTAGAATCCAAGGGCTATAAGAATGAGTAAAAATCCGTTGACAAATAATAACTAAAATCTTGAAACCAACTCTGTTAATCAATGACTGAAATATTTAAAAGCTTAGCTAGATCTGTTTCTAAGAAACATGAAGAAGAAGAGACAAAAGGGAGAGGAAGAGTAAAAAATACTTAAGGTATAATCATTCGAGTCATAGAAAAATGTCTGGGAAATTGGAATATCCTAAGAATTAACAAGTTCGAAGTCTACCAAAAGGAGACTTTCGAACTAAGAACCACATATTTCATTAAAACGGTAGATAAAACGGTTTCAATAATAGAAGAAGATCATAAATTTGAACTACTTTTCAAATACATGATAGAAGATCACCTTGATAACCATTACAATTATCTACATGTTGGATTAGTTCAAATTGTTTTAAAACCATTAACTAGAAATTGCTTTAAAATATTATACGCTTCCAATATGGTATCAGAGCCATATTTGTGTTTAAAAAAAAAAGTTTCAGAAGTTTGAGGCCCTTAACGTACAAACATGAAAACTTTAGTGGTTCAAATTCCTGTTCAAAAATTTTTAGGAGTTCTTTGTTAGATTCCCTTCAGATTTAGAATTTATTTGAGAAAATTCAAAATTATATGATTGTTTTGTTAAAACTCGCAAATCTATACGACTAAAAGTGCGCTTTTCCCCTACATGAAACTATACATTCACCTTAATCTTCCCGACACACAAAATGTAACATTATTTAGGGACAAAGAGAGTATGCTATCCTGTTTATGGAAAACAAAACATAACAACTTTTCAAGGATAGATCAGTAGTACTCCCTCCGTCTCTTTTTAGATGCACCCTCCGTCTCTTTTTAGATGCATCGTTTTGATCTGGACGTAAATTAAAAATATGGGTTGATTTGAGAGTAGATACATAAAATTTGTATATAAGACAAAAATAACTTTTCTAAGTGAAAAGAGAAAGTGAGAATAATAAAATAAAATTGATGTAAAAAACTTGTTATAAAAGGAAATGTAACAAATTTTTTAAAACAACCGAAAAAAAAAACTATAGCAACTTGTAAGAGAGAGAAGAAGTATAAGATTGGAGCAAGATGGTGAGAGGACCAAAACAGGGCAGATCAAACAGAGGCCAAGAGTTCAACACTTAGTAGTTGAACCCTACAGATCACAATACGACAAAAGTTCAATTAGAAAATCTCTCCCATTAATACACCTCAAAACATGTTGTTGCTAATGATGCAGAGGATCTGGTCCACTGGGCGGATACCGTTTAAGATCAGCAGCAAGCATCCTTCTGTAACCTTCAATTAATCTGGGTTCGTCATAGCCCAGTTTCTGCAACAACAACAAGCTGCTACTGCTACTGCTACCGCTACTGCTGCTAACCGTAGCTGCCGTTTGCGCTGCTAAACATGTCATTAAGAGGGTCAATAGAATGACTGAGAAGCACATTGCTTTGAAGAAGGTAGCCATGGCAGTGTTGGAATGCAATATGTTGAGTTTCAGGTCTTGCATGCAACTTATATATAGTACTGTATTATACACACAACGTGACAAGACAATAGAGTTAGGTTGAGAGTTGAGAATAGAAGCCGACATTAGCACTAACTTATACACCATAGCCCCACATTTAATGTTTTTATTTATTTATTTATTTATGGCAATGATAAAGTAAAAGTTTAACTCAAAACCTTCACTTTGTTTTAATCAACTGAGTTAGAGTCTTAGAACTATTAAATTTTGTTATAAATAAATTATTAAAGTATTAACCAACATACAATTAGAAACTTTGCTGACTAGGATGAATATAAAAATAATCCTAGTTTTTTTTTTTAAGGATGCACATGAGCCCTTGAGATTTTATTGCTTTAGTTTTTTGATTTTTTATGCATTTTCATTACAAAGATCAACTATGTTAATATAATGTAAATTACTTTCACAGTTGTTTTTTTCAACTTTGCTCTGTTGTGAAGCACTAGCTACATGTACCTCGTTGATTCTATGGCCCGACGGTGTAATCTTTATTCTCCACCATCTCCTTGTGAAGAAAGTGTCGACTAAAAACAAAACTATCGATTACTAATTTGCCATTGATTCAATATTCAGGGTTGGATGAGAAAATTACACTGGTGGGAGCGACTATTAAAATATTTGTTTAAGTGAGAGTATAACAAGAAAAATATATAGGTACTGTAATAAAAAATCAATATTTGTTTCGTATAATACGGAATATATACATATATTAAGCTCTAAATGTAGATTAGTATTCTGAACTATAAGGACTCGGTGATTTAAGGACCTGAATTTTGGATCGTATGATTAATATTCTAAATTATTAAATTCGGTGTAGACTAACTCGGCTAATCCGTCAAAATTTTAACAGTTTGGTGATTAAACCGTCTATTTTACAAATTGAGGAAGGAAAGATGGTTATTGCCGATTTACAGTAATTGACAACAAGAAAGGTCAAGAAAAATGTGACAATGATCAAAGCAATAAGTGACAGTTTAGGTCCGGATGATCAGGGATTCAATTGGTGATATTATGGTGATTGGATCCCATGAGTCGCAGACAAATCTTCTTCAATCTGATTAAGAATGAAAGTCAGAATGGAACCAGAGGTTTTGAGAATGATTAAGTGATTAAATATATAATTTTTTTTATTTTTTCCGTTAGTATTTATTAGGTTAATGTTCTTAACTGAACCGAATCTAATAATTCATGGTATTAGTTGCCTGATCCAAAATTCAAATCGTAATACCACCATAGTTCAATTACATGTTAGCCCATATATTAACCACTACTTTTTCTTCAGACATACATACTTCATCTTCTCTCATAGACACTATTTCATCCCTTTGCTTTCTTGAGTCATATTCCAACATCTCCATTGTCAACTAGCATAACAAGGCAGCTGATTTTTCATTTGGTCAATCGCGTGCAAACGTAGTGGTTCTGTCTCTTTTGCACAAGTGTCAAAAATGGACAAGGGGCTTCATGTCGCTTCTGCAAAATCTAGTCATGTAGTATTCTTCTCAATCAATTCTCATCACCTATTGGACACCTTCATTCGACAAATAAAGACAACAAATAACCTTTACGTGACTTGTCCTTGTATTCTTCCACTTTGAAATTACTTTTTTTTTTTTTTTTTTTAGGAAGGAAATTTATAGAAACTAAAATTATAGGTAAAATGTTGAAAGAAAAAAAGGTTTGCATCACTTATAGGAGATAGGTAATATCATTTTTACCATTTTACTCTCTATTTCTCTTCACTACTTATGAAAATAATACTTTCATCTTATATTTTACTTTATTAAATTTTAAAATTTATTAATTTCTGTTTCCTGTTAAATACTTACTATTTTTTGTGTGTGAATCCAAACAAGTCGCCGAGGGTACAGAAAATGCCAATCTATGAAAATTGGACGCATGTCCTTATCCAATAAAATGCTAAAAAAGTTGACCTCCTTTATCATTGTTCAATTGGTTGCTCTTTGTCGATTAGTATAGCTTTCGGCTGAACTAACTTCCATATGGTTGATCCTGGCCTATTGCATTTGTGCAAGGAGAAACACAGCTAGGTATCGCCAATATGTTCTCATTGATAATCAAAGCTATATATATATAGCCTAAGAAGTAAAGTCCTACTTGAACTGAAAATAACAGCTAGCAACAAAGAGATAATTTCGAGCTAAAACTTAGCAATAGACTTG
Organism: Daphne laureola; assembly: GCA_038382905.1. Classification (NCBI taxonomy): domain Eukaryota; kingdom Viridiplantae; phylum Streptophyta; class Magnoliopsida; order Malvales; family Thymelaeaceae; genus Daphne; species Daphne laureola. The sequence continues at coordinate 5,980 of JBBYHH010357986.1, read as the reverse complement.
TTCTAAACTTAGAACACTAAATAACTTGCACCGAAATAATTAAGTAGTCCCTGAACAATTCCCAACAATCATTTCCTTAAACTTAACTGTAGTTCTCAGTTTAGTTTACTCACTCATTGGTCCAACTCCCATCATCATCCTTAACTTCAGAAATGTTTCCACTTTCAAGGGCTTAGTCATGAGGTCTGCAACCTACTCCTCACTTCTGCAGAACTTCAGTTCAATCTCTCCCTCTTTTGTCAAGTTCTTGAGGAAGTGAGAACGCACATCTATGTTACTCCTCCCATGCATCACAAAATTCTTGGATAGCTTTAAAGTCGAGCTGTTGTCACATAGAACCTCCACACAACCAATCTTTTCATCTCTGATCTCCTGTAAAATTCTTTTCACCTATATTACCTGGAAGACACACATCTGCAGCCACAAACTCAGTTTCTGTAGTTGATAGGGTCACAATAGGCTGCTTCTTCGAGCTCCAAGCAACAACACCATCACTGAGTAGGAAGAGATAGACACTACTACTCTTCCTATCATCTACATCCCATGCACAGTCACTGTCAGAATAAACCAGCAACTCTTTCATACCAGTCCTGTGATATTGAATCCCAAAATTGGTAATGCCCTTCACATATCTCAGTATTCTTTTGGCAATTTGCATGTGCATCTCAGTAGGTTTGGCCATATACCTACTAATCAAGCAAACAACATACATAAGATCAGGCCTAGTAGCAATAAGATACATTATACTGCCAACAATCTGCTTGTAATGTGTCTCATCCATTGTTGACCCTCCATCATCTTTGTTTATCACAGTCCCTGGCACAATTGGAGTTTGCACAGGCTTGCACTCTATCATTTTGAACTTTTTTAACACATCACAAGCATATCTTCCCTGACATACAAAGATTTCTTCACTGTTTTCGATCACTTCTATGCCTAAGAAGTATCTCATGCATCCTTAATCAGTCATATCAAATTCATTTTCCATAGACATCTTAAAATTCTTCATCATCACAACATCACTGCTAGTATATATCAGATCATCAACATAAACACTTACCAGCAGAAGCTTGGCTTCACTGTTCTTCTTTGTGAACAAAGTTTGCTCATTTGCACATTTCTGAAATCCCTATTTCTCAAAGTGTCCCTCTAGTCGACTGAACCAGGCCCAGGGAGCCTGCTTAAGGCCATAAAATGCTTTATGCAATTTGTACACTAATCCCTCTTTTCCTTTCACAACATACCAAACTGGTTGCTCCACATAGACATCTTCAAGGATTTTACCATGAAGAAATGCTGACTTGACATCCAGTTGTTGCACTGTCCATCCTTCCCTTGCTGCTGTAGCCAAGATTATCCTTACTGTGTCTAATCTTTCTACAGGAGCAAATACCTCACTATAGTCAACACCATGCTTCTGTGCATACCCTTTTGCCACTAAACATGCCTTGAACTTATCAACCTTCCCTTGCTCATTATACTTGGTTTTGAAAACCCATTTAACTCCAATCTTCTTTGCTCCCTCTGGTAGTTCACACAAAGTCCAAGTTTGATTTTCCTTATAGCATCAAGTTCCTGATCCATAGCTTTTCTCCATACAAGGTGTTTTTCTACCTACTCAAAACTTCCAGGATCATCAAACAGAGATATTAGGGCCATCTGATTAACAGATAGGTTGATCAGATTAATCTCTTCTTCAGATCCCATTTCTTCTAGATTGACATAGTCAACCATCCATGCTGGAGGTCTCCTTTCTCTTCCTTCTCTGCCCTGAGGTGCCGGTGATTCTTGATTCTCAACTACAACACCCTCATCTGCATTGTTTTCTTCTCCTTCCTCAACCTTATATTCTTCAAGTTCAGCATCAACTTCTCCCCAATCAAGATCCATTCTGATCTGGATTTCAAAGGTACTGTTCCAAGTCCACTATTTTTATTCTTCAAAAACCACATCCCTGCTCACAAGGATTCTCTTCTTAACAGGATCATAGATCTTGTACCCTTTTGACTCTTCACTTAACTCAATCAGAATACTTGTGTCACTTTTCTCATCCAACTTGCCTCTTTTCACATCAGGTATGTGAACATGTGTCAAGCAACCAAACACTCTAAAGTGTTGTACTGAAGGCTTGTATCCTATCCATGCTTCTTGAGTGCTACAGTTAGGGAAGGGCATTTCGATCCGATCCGGGTGGGGCCCTACTGACCCGCCCCGTCAGAGGTGGGTTTTTAAGTGACCCGTCTCTGGGCGGGGCGAGGCGGGTCAAGGTCCACCAGCGGGGCGGGTCTAGGCGGGGCAGGGCGACCCGGACGGGTCCAATTCTGAAAATAAAAATTTACAACATAAACTTTTTAAAATATTACAAAATGGTCCTCCAACTTTAAAAAAAATTACAAATTGGTCATTAAACTTTTCAAAAATTTACATTTTGTCCCAAAATTATTTATATTTTTGGTCCCTGAACTTTATTAAAAAATAACAAAATGACCAAAACTTTAAAAAGTTACACTTTAGTCACTGTGGTGGAGCGACTCGGATCAATGCGGATCGATCCACTAATAGAGTGGAACGGGTCATGGATCGATTCACCACAATGCGGATCAGTGCGGATCGATCCATGGAGTGGGTCGACCCGCTTCAATGGCCATCCATTGACCTCCGTCGGGCCGTCGCCGGAACTCCATCGGATAGTCGCCGAAACTCTGTCGGACCATCGTTGGACCGTCGACGGAATTTCTTCGGACCTCCGTCGAAACGTCACGAACCTCCGTCGGAACGTCATGGATATCCGCCGGACCGTCGACACACACACACACTTCATCAAAAAGTTTCTCTTGATTAATGGAAATGAAACGTCTACAATAAGTATGAAGAATTACTAGAAATTCACTTTCGCAAAAAATCTACTTTGAAAAAAAAAATGCAAATTTAGTACATTTTGAAAAAAAAAACTTTTAATATCAAATTTAGTGTTTATATTTATTCAGGTAAAAGAATATTATAAAATAAATAAATTTTAAAATGACATACAAAGTTATCAGAGTAAAAAAAAAATATTATGAGATTTGAGCGGGTCGGGTCGGGTTGACCCTTGGGTACCTGCTAAAAATGCGGGGCGGGTCATGGGGCGGGTCTCTAACTTGAGGGTCCATGCGGGTCGCGGGGCGGGTTGACCCACCCCAATGCCCATCCCTAGCTGCAGTAGGGCTTCTGTTTAGTACATACAAGGTCCATTGAACAGCTTCTCTCCACAACATCTTGGGTATGCCTTTTTCAATCAGAATGAACCTCACAATGTTCAAGACTGTCTTGTTCTTCCTCTCTACTACTCCATTATGCTGTGGAGTGTAAGAAGTTGTTAGATGCCTTTTGATTCTAGCTTCTGAACAGTAAGTGTTGAACTCTTCTGATGTGAATTCTCCCCCTGTCTATTCTAAGACATTTTAGGGACATCCATGACTCTTTCTCCACCATAGATTTAAACTTCTTGAAGAAACCAAATGCTTCTGATCTTTCTGAGAGAAGATAATTCCACCCTTTCCTGCTGAAGTCATCTATAAAGCATAATATGTATCTCTTACCTCCACTGGTTTTTGGAGAAATAGGCACACATATGTCAGAATGGATTAACTCCAGTTTCTGTTCAACTCTCCATAGGCTTTTCTTGGGAATTTCAGCTCTATGTTGCTTGCCTTTTAAACACTCTGCACAAATGTTCTTGAAGAGGACCACTGATGGAAGCCCAATCACCACCTGTCCCATTTTTAGAGCTTCCAGCCCCTTGTAGCTCAGATGTCCAAATCTCTTATGCCATAAATAAGATAAGTCTTCTGAACTTGTCTGTAGACAATCTAGTGATTGTATGTTCTTTACTTTCACAACTTCTCCCACAATAGTGAACATCCTATTACTCTTCATGACAGATTTCATAACACGCCCTTTTCCTTGGTGATATACTTTACACATGCCATCTTTAATGGTTATAGTTAATTTTCTTCTTCTTGTAACTGCCCTAAACTCAGCAAATTACTCCTCAGTTCTGGAACAAAATAGACACTTGTAAGAGTAAAGTATATACCTCCAAACATAACTTTCACGGTTCCTTTGCCTGCTACCTTAAATTTGCTATCATTGCCAAGTTTGACAGAATGTGTGAAACCTCTTTCCAAAGTGTCAAACATCTCTTCATAGCCACACATGTGGTTAGAACATCCAGAGTCTAGGAACCATTCACATTTGTTGTTGTTCTTCTCCTCTCCAATCATCAAGAGCATTTCCTCATTCTTCTCATTCTCAACATAGTGAGCCTTCTTATATTGCTCATTACATTATGTCTGGTAATGACCATATCAGTGGCACCTAAAACATTTGACATTGGACGTGGGATTGTAACTTCTTCCTCGCCCCCTTCATCTAAATCCTCCTCTTCCTCTCCATCTGCCTCCTCCAAATCTTTCTTATGAGATTCTTAGCAATTGTTCTTCATTATCCTTAGGTTTGAACTTCTGCTCATGAAGAATTAGTGAACTCTGCAGTTCATCGATTGTGAGAGTATTTGTGTATTTAGACTCCTCAATTGAACATACAATGTAATTGAACCTTTCAGTGAGTGTTCTTAAGATCTTCTCAACAATCTTAATCTCTGTAACTGTTTTTCCAAGACTCCTCATGTTGTTTGATACAACCATGACTCTTCCTACATAGTCTGTTATAGACTCTCCAACTTTCATCTCTAAGACCTCAAATTCTCTCTTTAAGATATTGTAATTAATTTAAGAATTATTTTAGTATTATTTTATTTTCTCTCACATGTGTGACTTGTGTGAGAATAGGAAATTACCCTTTTGTCCTAGCTTAGAAACTCCTATATAAGGAGAAAGCTTTAGCCAAAGAAATGGAGACATTTTTTATATATGAAGATTATATTTTGATTTGAGAGAAGTTCTCTATTTTATTCTCTACATTTTTTCACTCAACTCTTGTTCAAGTTCTTTTGATCAAGTTTATCAAAATTCAAGGTTGCTTTCTCTTGAAGAAAGAGGTGTTGGATCCATATTCCTTCATTTGGCAAAACTTCACTTTTGCTTGAACCAATTTTTGAATTCAAGACGGGGTGTTGGCCACTTTTATCATTCATTTCTAGTCAAGAAGAAGATTCTTCAAAAAAAAATTCTTAATCCATAAGAAAACATATCAATTGGTATCAGAGCCATCTTTTTGATCTAGCACATTATTCTTGATGGAAAATGTTTTCACCATCACAAAAAGAAAAAAAATACATTTTTCATTGAGTATCTAATTTCTTTACATTATTGCAATTTACATTTCGCTCATAACTTCTGATTTTTGACATTCCGCTCTTAATTCTTTACCTTTTGCAATTTACTTTCCGCTCATAACTTTTACTTTATTGTAATTTTGATTATTATAATTTATTATTTTGAAATTTACTTTTGCAATTTAATTTCTTACAATTTATCTTTTTACAATTCCCCATCCCTTCCCTTACTATTTCAATTTCTCTTATTCCTTGCTCTACAATTATTATATTGTGTTATTTGTCAATTAACCAATTATAATATTGTCATCATATTTTCTTACTGTGGCCTAACCTTCTCGGTTTTGTTATCTCATTATTGCACAATTATTGGAAGAAAAAAAAAGGAAGTTGAAAAAAGGTTAAAAAGAAAAAGAAAAAAAAAATTGAGAAAAGAATTCATAATTGGTGCAAGTGTTTAAGAGAAGGTTTTGGCACAAAGAGGCAAGACCGTAATGACTTTTGAAAATTTCTCAAAGATTGATATAGCTTGTAAAAAACCACCAGTTTTTTCTAAAATTACGGAAAGTACCGCACTTTTATCCAAATGTTCAAACCAAACCATTTGAAAAAAGTAACCAAAATCTTTTTCTAAAGATTTTAGCACTTTGTATTTGGTAAATCTTGAGACAAGACTTCTTGTTTTATTCATCATATAATTCA
>JBBYHH010357875.1:0-12064 GCA_038382905.1 Daphne laureola | reverse complement strand
ATTTCCATCTCATGTGGCCCTTTTAGGTGAATTCCGCCACCAAGGTGTTCTATGCCTGAAGCATGGTCAATGTACATATTCCATTCTGGAGGACTTGGTTTGATTGGTGGTGGTCTCGATAGTCCCTGTTTGAGGGGGTAGATCGAAAACTTTGCGACAAAGTTAGGCATTACTTGAGCTTTGATAGATCATTGTGGTTCATAGTGGATATCATAACCACTTAGTTCAACACACCACTTGGTCATCTGACCAGAATGTTCTGGTCGTCATAAGATGTCTCTGATAGGTAAGTTCATTCAAACTTTTATTGTATGGGCCTGAAAGTAGGGTCGAAGCTTTCTTGCTGCTGTTATGAGGCCAAAGATTGTATTTTCCAGTGGTAAGTAATTGGACTGTGCACCTCGTAATGTGTGGCTGGTATAGTAAACTGCCCATTATTTGTCATCGTGCTCTTTCACGAGGACTGAGGAGACCGTGTCGTTGGTTGTTGCTAGGTATATTACGAGTTCGTCCCCTGTTTGGGGACATTTCAATGTTGGTAGCTCCTGGGGGTGTTTCTTGATTTCCTCGAATGCTTATTGACACTCTAGTGTCCATTGACCCTTTTGTTTCGTATTTTCTCAAAAAACGGTTTGCATTTGTCACCAAGTTTGGAGATGAATCTACTCAGTGTGATGAGTCTGCTGGTTAGTTATTGGACTTCCTTGATGAATGTAGGCGCATGCATGTCAATGATTGCTTGGATTTTCTTGAGGTTGACATCAATTTCTCATTTAGAGATCATGTATTCTAGTAATTTTCTTGCCCCGATGAAAAAGGAATATTTGTCAGGATTTAACTTCATATTGTACCGTCGAAGTACTGGAAGGTTTTTTCGAGGTCAAAGAGGTGGTCCTCAAATTTCATGCTCTTGACTATGGCATCGGTGAGATATGCTTCGAGATTACGACCCATATGATGAGCGAACAATTCATTCATAAGCCTTCGGAATGTTGCTCCCATGTTTTTTAGGCCGAAAGGCATCCTGAGATAATAGTAGACGACATCATCAGTCATGAAAGTAGTTTTGATTGCATCATCAGGGTCTATGTAAATCTGATGGAACCCACTTCTTGCGTCAAGGAACGATAGATATTTGTGTTTAGATGTGGTGTCGACCAACTGGTCTATTACTGGAAGTGGGTAGTGGTCTTTGGGACAATGTACGTTAAGACTTGTAAAGTCGACGCACATTCTCCAGTCCCTGTTAGATTTACCAGCAAGCACAATGTTAGCGAGCCAGTCCGAGTACTTAACTTCATTTATTATTCCATTCTCGAGGAGTTTATGTACTTCCTCTTTTACAAATTGTTTTATGTCTAGAGCTATAGCTCTCTTTTTCTGTTTAACCGGCTTGTAATTCAATAATACATTAAGTTTGTGAGTGATAACCGATGGGTCCACTCCTTGCAGGTCTTTGAGTTCCCAGGCGAATACATCGAGGTGTAACTCGAGAAGGTGAATAAGCTTGTCATTCTGTCCTACTTTGAACCTTTTTCCTGGAATGATTTCAAGCTTGTCGGTGATGTCACTAAGTCGTGGATCATTATCTTCTTTTATGGGGTCATTGACGTCATTGAGGTAACGAGGATTAGTGCTCATGCTGAGCGTGGCCACATAATTAGTCCTGGCAGGCTATTGAGGAGCGTAGATGAATGTGTCACCTCGTGGAGTCTCAAAGGTGATGGTGAGAGAGCGGATGTCACATCTCATTTTGAATTCCACTTGGCTGGGTCGGCCAATGATAACATTGAAGGCTGATGGGAGGTCGAGTACAAGGAATTCATCTATAATGGAATGGAAATCCCGAGTTTGGTGAATTGTATCCCTGATCAGCATGAGGGGTAATGTGACGACGCCCAATGTAGGTACGACGTCTCGACCAATTCCAAATATGGGCCCTGAGTTGTGTCATATCTGGGTAAGTGGAACTTTCAGCTTGTCCAGCATGTCTTTGAATATGACATTTGTGTTAGACCCTGTATCAATGTATACACGGTTCGTGTCCCATATGCAGATGCAAGCCGTGATCAGGAGAGGGTCGGAATGTAGGTATGAGATTTTGGTGCCATCTGGGTGAACAATCACATTTTCTTCTTTATGCTTGAGCTGTAGGATATCTCGAGCGTACCGCTTTCTGCTGGTGGATCCTTTTGATTTTATCAGCATGTGAATTGTACTTTAGGCTGGAGGTGGTGGAAGAGCCTATCGATGAGGACTACCATTACGATGAAATCTGTTATGTTGACGATGGTGTTTGTCTTTGTCGTCATGATTATCATCTCATTTACGAGCCCTTGGTGTGTCAAAGCTGGGGTCCGTTGACTGGATGAGGTACTCTTTGAGTTTACCCTCGCTAATCATGTCGTCTATAAGTTTTTTGAGCTTCCAGCACCCCTTTGTGTCATGTCCTCAATCCTTGTGGTAATTACAGAATTTGTCAAAGCCCTTTGTAGAATTATGTTGGATTGGCACTGGCCACGTCGGTACTTTGTTGTGTTTTTCCAACATCAGGAAGATGTTAGTCCTTCTATCCCGAAGTGGAGGGTGTAGATCAAGACTCCTGGTGGAGGAGGAGAATGGGATCTTGTTAGAGGGGACGCCCTTGTCATAGTTAAATCCCTAGTCAGAAGAGGAAAGAGAGGACCTTTGGAAAGGTCTGTTGATTTCTTCAGAATTCATGAATTTGGTAGCTCGATCCATGAATTCCTCCATTGTTGTGACAGGGTTCTCATTGATGCTGTAGATGAGGGGAGCTTCTTGATGTAACCCTTGAGTGACGGCCATAAGTTGCATATCAGGTGTTAGGCCCTGAACTTGGACAGATTCAGACTAGAAGCGTCGTACGTAGTCTCGTAACGACTTCTCTTTTTTCTGTCAGACCTTCAAAAGATGGTGGACCATTTTATGTGGTGGTCGAGACCCCATAAAGTGCCAAAGAAAAGCTGTTGCTAGAGCTTTGAAATTTGAGAAGTTTTAGCCTCGGAAAGTGCCAAACAAGGTAAAGGCCGTGCCCTTGAGTGTAGAACTGAAGGCTTTGCATAAAATTGGGTCATTTGCCCGTGCTAGCTCTATTTGTCAGATGTAGCGTCGTAAGTGGTCAATTGGGTCGGAGAGCCCATCATAACTGGCTATTGTGGGCATTTTGAACTCGTGTGGTGCTTTGAAAGAAATGACGTCTTCAATGAATGGTTGTGTCAGGAGGACCTCGATGTCTTCGAATGCTTGATTAGGTGTCCTAACCTACTCTTCGACAAGGTTGATTCACCAAACTGGCTCATCAATGTTGAAGTTTCCGCCATTTGAATTGTCATAGCGATTGTAATTGTGGTGATTTTGGGAATTTCCCTCGTTGTCAACATGAGAGATGCCTCGTACGTTGTTAAGTTCCGCACGAATGGTCTGGACATCAGGGCTTGCATATCCTTCAGGATGTTGACTTGTACCAGGTTCATCTGAGTCAAGTCGATGATAATTGGTTGGGCAACACTTGTCCCAGTGATAGGAATGGTGGGCAGTTGGTTCTCCGCCACTCCATTGTTTGGAGGGGGAGTCTTGGAAGAACTGGATTGTGTGTCATCCATGGGTTGGGGGTTATCCTGGTTTTCATTGGTGTTGTTGACGTTGCTGTCATTCTTCCTTGTTTTCGCCATCACGATGATTGGAGAAGAAAAAGTCTGGAGAAAAAGTGTGGTCGTGGGTTCAAGTTTCCACCGACGATGCCAAATTGATAGAAAACCACCAATCTAGAGCCCAAGTATGTTGGGAGACAGAGTGAAACCAACGATCTACAAAGAGAAACAAATGCACAAATCAGGCATGGACATATGAGAGGTGTGTGTGTATAATTCGTACCATTTGTATGTTGGGCACCACCCTTTAAATAAAGTGGTGCCAGATCCCGTCAAGGAGGGGTTGACCGATGGGATTATGCCATTAAGGTGGCTATGTTTGTAAAGGTAGTTGTTACAAATGTTAGGGGATCTGTTGACCCAGATTGTGATATCATAAATGATAGCATGGTGTGTGCCTTTCATTAATTATAGGCGGGTTGTGTAGTGATGTTGTGTCCTAGCTATACGAGGTATCTCCTCATATGCGGCCTTTTTGGTGTGTCACCTGGTAAGTGGGCTGGGTTAGGCCCATACTTATCAGTAAGTTAGCAATACCGTTGAGTTGGACTATCATTGACTAAGAAAGTATTCAACGCTCCTTAGCTACAGGAGATATTCTCATGGTCACGATTGAATGTTTAACGAGGATGATTGATTTCATGCTTCGGTTCAAAGCGGAGAATTTGTTTGAAGGAACACTAAGTCCATAATCATTACCTTAGAGGTGGTTTTGTCACTTTGATTGACTTCTTCGTTAATTGGGTAGCTGCGATGTGTTGCTAGATACCACTCAGACCTTGTAATTATGAATTAGATTCATAATTATTGCCAACTTAACAGGAACATATGGGTTCACACACATAAACAAGAATTTAGGAGTGAATGACGCAAGAAAGAGAAGAAATGGACATTAAGTGACATTTTTAGAAAGTTGATTACTTAAGTAACAAGAGGAGAAAGTTGAAATCCTAGTTCTACTAGGACTATAGGTGCATAATTGGCTATACATATAGCCAAATATGTGCCCCAGACAGTTCTAGTTCAGAAGTTGTTGAAACTCTGCGAGTCTCTAGAACACTATAATTTTCTCTCTCTCTTTCTCTCTCCTCTTTCCTACGCCATTATTGGTGTATTTCTTCTGGATATTTTTTCACTGCTAGCACGGTGTCACAAGAAGTCTACTCTTGCTCTATATTGAAGTTGGTGATTATCGGGATAGCAGCTTATGCGTTGATACGTATAGAGAGCAGTGATTTCTATGTTTAATTGTGACGAAAAGCACCGGTTTGAGGTAATTAATTTTAAAATATATGTTCTTCCCTGTTCTACTTGGTTCCTTGTGAGGGATTCTGTTAATTCTGTTGCATTGTTTGAGAAACGGAATCCCTACAGTCATATCGTGTGTGGAATATGTCTATTTTTTTGCCTTGATCAACAGGTCACCATTGGCGGTATTCCAACCTGGGAGGGGTCTCCGGTAGGGAGTCACCCTTTCTATTTTTATTCTGTATAGAGGGACCATCGAGTTTGATTTTTCAATCTTCTATTTGAGGAGAGATTTGAGGTGTATAGATTTTATCGTTTAGTCCGAGGATTACTCATCTCTTGTTTTCAGATGATACTATTTTATTCCTTCATGATGAGGAAAATTTTGTTCATGCTCAGCTTCATGTGTTGAAACTATATGAGCAAGCTTATGTCCAGCAGGTAAACTTACGCAAATCATTTATCTTTTCCAGTCTATCTATTACACAGGGAAGGATGGGTGAGCTAAGCCGCTTACTTGGAACCTCTACATGCATCACGACCGATAGATACCTGGGCTTTCCATGGCTTCTTAGATGTTGTAAGGTGCATCAATATAGTTTTCTGGTGGAGCGAGTGAAGGAGAAACTTTCAAGTTGGAAAGCGGAAACCCTCTCACAAGTACATAGAGGTTTAATGATTAAGGATGTTGTTCAAGGCATGCTAACGCACCTTATGAACTGTCTTTTGATTCCTGGGGAGGTAATCGATGAACTCCGTTCTTTACCAACTCAATTTTTTTGGTCGCCTGATATTGATGAACAAAAGATGTGTTGGTGCTTTTGGGATCGTCTATGTCGCTATAAGTAGGCAGGTGGATATGGCTTCAGAGATGTTGCATCTTTTAATAAGCCCATCCTTGCTAAACATGGGTGGTGTTTTGTCCAGCAACCAAACTCCCTTGGTTGCTCGTGTCTTCAAAGTAAAATATTTTCATAATAGTTTTTTTCTACGGGTTGACTCCCCACCTGGTTTCGGTTCAATGATCTGGAAAGTTTTGTTAGTTGGATGAGATGTTTTAGCGCAGGGTGGTTATTAGAGGAACGGGGATGGTTTGATAGTGTCCCTCTGGTCGGATCGGTGGCTACCTTCGGACTTGATCAAACGGATGTCACCACTTTATCAACATCTGCATGTTTTGGATTTGATTGATCATGTATCTTTTACATGGAAATTGGACGAGGTTGAGGCTTTATTTCACCCTGCAGATTTAGTTGTTATCCGCACTATGCCACTCAGTTCATTGTCCTAATTGAATCAATTCACATGGGGTATGAAGGATAATGGGCAGTTCTCGGTACGTTCCGCTTATTATTTGGCATATACGTTGTAGTTTCATACTAACCCACTAGAGCCTTCACCTTTTGGAAATGGTTTTGGAAGCTCCGTCTCCCTCCTTGGGTCCACACTTTCTTATGGCGTGCTTGCGCGAACATTCTGCATCGTGGCATAGAGGTTGATCTTACATGTCAGGTCTTCGAAGCACATCATGAGACGGTGAGACACTTCCTTTGGGAGTGTCCTTTTGCTTGTTTCGCTTGGAAACATCTGGGCATTTCTCCCCCTCCGTAGGATGTTGATTGGTGCGAATGGTTCCGTGACAAGGTACAATCTGATAGCTCCTATTTACTCCTCTTTGTAGTAGCTGTATGGTTTCTCTAGACTAATGGGGACACAGTGATGCATAATTTTAAGTGTTCCCTTCCAGCAAGTTTGGTCGCACGTATCATGTCATTGGTGTCAGGTTGGAGGAAAGTCCATGATGGGGGGTGTTACTCCTAACCCTCCAGGACCAGTCCTTGGCCGTTGGGTTCCACCTCCTCCGGGACGGGTGAAGGTTAATGTTGACGCGGCATTGTGTACACGCTCGAGTAGAGCATCGATTGGTATTATTGTGCGGGACGCAACTGGCTCTATCCTTAGTGCTTGGTCCTATTGTTTTAGTTATTTTCGAGCGGATGACCTTTATCTGGAGTCTCTTGCATTAGGGAGCTCATGAGGCCATCTGATAGGGCTGGACGATGGTATTGTTTGAGAACGGATTCACAAATGCTTGTGTCTGAGCTGGAGAGCTCACATTTCCCTTGCTTATTTTATTTTCGTGTTAGAGGACATTAGGCATTATTTCTCTTTGCTCCAATTTTCTTCCCTTGTTTTTGTAATGGTGTTGTGCATAGTCTTACTTGTCATGGTTTAGAGCATTTAGATTGACACAATTGGGGACTTATTCCCCCACTATGATTGTCCTCAGCAGTCGCCGATTGATTTAGAATAAAAATCATTCCCTTAAAAAAAATTATATATATATATATATATATATATTTATCAATTTTGTTCTTATTTAGGGTCCCTTTTACCACCGCCACCTCCACACCACTGTCATTGTTGTTTTCTCCCATCATTGGCAAGTTAGAGGACCACCACCCGAAAATTTGGGCTGAGCCGGCAAGCCCCATTCATGCTTCATCCGGCCCAACAATAAATCTGGACAGGGCCGGCGAGCCCAACGTTGCCGAACCGCACGACATTTTTGGAGTGAGATTGAACCGAATTCCAACTTTAAAATGATAAAAAGAGAAGAAAATTACAGTAGATGACTTTAAAAGAGATGACAATGTGATAAATTTGATAATAACAAACTTCCTTACCAGTAAAGTGAACCATGCAAAAAAAAAAAAAACAATCTTAACATCTACACCTTTTATGGTACAGATGAGATAATACATTATGAAGAAAGAGGTAATACCCCTCATTTCTCTAATTTTTAAAAGAGAGACTTAGCTTACTGAACTTGCACCCTACACCAAGGAACCTATCCAATGTCTTTGAACAGCTTCAAGACATCTTCTTATCCTTTGTGCAAAATTCAATCTACATCACCACTCTACTACTAGCTCTATTGTACATATCTCACAACAACTCTATAGCTTAAGGCTTGCAGAGTTACCATCAGATTTCAAGAAGTGCCAGTTCCATTGAAATTCTTGGAAAGGCATGTGAACCATGAACTGATATATCTCCTTTCAGTTTCCAGTCCCCTTCCCTTCCAGTCTCTTGAGCTCGTCCTTGTTGATCACAATGCCGATCAATTTGCAAGGCTCCGCCTCTTCCAACATGTGCACCAAGCTCCTCATCGTCGGCCTCACAGTCGGTAGTGTCGCAGTGCAGAGAATCGATATTCTCAGAACCCTAATCGCATCATCTTTGAAGACATCAGGGATTCTTGTGTCCACCATGTTGTACACATTTTCCTTGCTCGTTAAGTTACTTCCTACCCAGCTCACTATGTCCTTGTTGTCCCCAAACTCAGCCTCTATAGGCTTCTTTCCTGTCACAAGCTCCATGAGCACAACACCAAAGCTGTACACATCAATCTTCTCATTCACTTTGTATGTGTATCCATATTCTGCACAAATGAACAAACCAACGTTAGTTACTTAGCCCACAAGTAAACCTAATTGGTTAAAAAATCTCAACGGTAATTAAACCTCTTTACCAGGAGCAATATAGCCTAGAGTTCCTGGGATCACATGAGTTGAATCCTTAACACCAGAAGTCGCTTGAACAATCTTCGCCAACCCGAAATCTGCAATCCGCGGCTTCAAGAACTCATCCAACAAAATGTTACTAGACTTAACATCTCTATGAATCACCGGCCTATCACAACCATGATGCAGATACTGAAGCCCTTTGGCTGCTCCAACCGCAATCTCGTACCTTTATTTTGTTGAATGACAATAAATTTATTTAAAAGTGAATGAAAATACAAAGGATCGGTTTAATTATGAATTTTTTATTTTTATTTTCATTTTAAGTTTTCTTTGTAAATAATTGGGATGTATAATTAGTTATTAAAAGAGAAAATTTTGTTCTCAAAACTTTTTAAAACTATCTGTTAAAATAGAAAATATTATTTTGAAATTCTCCATTTAAACAGTAGAGTTTTCTAAAGTTTTGAAAATAAAAATTTCTCTTTTTAATGACTAGTTGTATATCGTAACTATTTATGAAGATACTTTAAATAAAAAAATTGAAATTTTTTCATAACTAAACTTCTGGAAAAGTTGGAGCAAAATATGGAAGAGATAATCTCATACCTTGTTTCCCAATCCAAGTCAAGCTTCTTACAGGTGTGCAAACGATCCCATAGACTCCCATTCGGCATGTACTCATACACAAGCAAGCTTGCATCCTCGCTCGTGATGCTGCAGAACAGCTTCACCACGTTCATGTGTCTTATGGAGCTCAAGGTATCAACCTCTGTGTCGAACTCTTTCATCTTCCCGGAGCGTTTCCCGAGCATCGGAGTGGTGGTGTTGGATTTCTTCCGAGCCGTTGGATCGATATTCCAGATGTGTTTGACGGCTAGATCTGTACCGTCCGGTAGAGAGACCTTGTACACGTTTCCGGATCCTCCTCTGCCGATCAGATTCTCTGTTTTGATGGAATCTAGAATCTGATCCTCTGTGAATTTCAGGACGTGGAATGATTTAACATCCCAAGAATCTTCTTTTAGCGAACGATTGGTGTCTCGTTCTCGCTTCTTTAAGTGCATGTAGCCGGCCACAGAGATGAGCAAGATCAGAGCACCGACAGCGAAACAGAGGAGGAGAGTTTTAACGTCTTTGTCGCCGCCGGCGTGCTGAGAGCAACGAGGAAATGAACTGACGGTCACGCTGCAGAGCTTGTGGTTTCCGGTGAAGCTTCCGTTGTAGGCTTCGATAGAGAGAGATTGAGGGATCCGACCGGATAACCGGTTGTTGGATAAGTCGAGGAGGCTCAGCTTGAGCGCCGACAAGCTGTCCGGGATTTCGCCGGAGATCTCGTTATCAGAGAGGTTTAAAGAGTTCAGCGTCGGAAGAGAGCCCAGAGTGGTTGGGATTCTGCCGGAGAGAGAATTTCCGGCCATGTTCATTTCGCTGATAGAAGTGCAAGAGCCGATTGAAGTTGGGATTGAACCGGTGAGTTTGTTGTTCTGCAACTGGAGACTGCTTAAATGTCTCAATTTTCCGATGGATGACGGGATTTCGCCGGAAAGCTGATTGTTGTCGAGTTTCATGGATACCAAAGACGTCACCACCGAAATCTCCTCCGGCAAGCTCCCGGATAAATTATTGGAGCTCGCGTGCAGTTGGTTCAAAGCTTTGGCATTTCTGATATCAGAAGTAATGGAGCCTTCAATTCGATTCAGAGCAATATCGATTATGTTAACTCGCGGCAGCCCCCAGATTCCCGCCGGAAAATTGCCGGAAAGAGAGTTTTTGCTGACTCGAAACCGAAGCAAAGTCGTACAGTTAGCGTATGTCGCCGGAATTTCGCCGGACAAATTGTTCTGCAACATCAGAAGTCCCCTCATCGTCCCCTGCTTGCACATGTCCGGCGGAATCGGCCCGGTCAACGCGTTCTCCGATACGTCTATGTAATCAAAATTGGCCCATGAACCGATCTTCTGAGGCAGTGGACCGGTCAAATGATTCGTGTACAGAGAAACGTTCACCAGCTTCTTGAATTCTCCGATCTCCGCCGGGATTTCTCCGGTTAAGTGGTTTTCAAACAGTTGAAGAGAGACCAAATTGGTCAAATACTTCACCACCGATAAATTGCCCTCCAGATAGTTCATCGACGCGTCGAACATCTCCAACTGAGTCAGCTTCCTCAGCCCATTGGGAAGTTTTCCAGTGAAACTATTGTTGTAAATTTCCAGTTGCCAGAGGTGCACGAGGTTTCCGATTGACTCTGGAATTTCGCCGGAGATATTATTGTCGGCAACCTCGAGATCTATAAGTTCGGTAAGAGCCCCAATTTCCTCCGGAATTTTACCTTCTAAATTACAACTGGACAAATACAACCACTTCAACTTCTTCAACCCGACAATCTCCGCCGGGAACTGTGTCGGGTCGAGATTATTGTCGCCGACAGACAGCTGAGTCAGATTGGCCATGCCCTGAAGAGATTTCCATTGGAAAACGCCGGAAATCCCAGAGCTGTTAACGTAAAGGAGTTCCAATTGGTTCAGAGAGGAGAATTCAGGGAAATATCCGGTGAACTGGTTGCCGCTCAGATCCAAATACCGAAGATTCACGCAATTAGCCAACTCCTTCGGGATTTTTCCGGTGAGTGAATTATAACCCAGAGAGAGCTTCTCCAGAGATGAAAGCTGGCAAATTGAATCGAACGGCACAACACCGGTTAGCTGCTGATTAGAGAGCTCGATTTCCGACACCGACCCCGCGGAATTGCAGGAGACTCCTAGGAACTCGCACGGAGAAACCGTTGACCGCCATGAACCGAACACGTCGGAGTCTGATTTTTGCAGAGCCGACTTCAATTTAAGGAGCGACAGCAACTCGTCGGCGCCGGCCGGCGCGGAAGAGAGGAAGATGATAGATATCGCTATATAAAGAGAGAAGGCAACGGCGTTAGACATTCCGGGAGGTGGGCGGAGCAAAGATTAGTGGTTGATTTTTGAATGGTCGCTCAGTGAGGATAAATGGGAACGGACTCGAAGCGATGTGGCCATTTTTAACCAGAGCGGTGGCGGGGCCTTTTCTAGTGGAGAGTAACACTGATGAAATGATTGGCCTTTTGAAGGGCACTTCACAAAATGGATTAGTTACACAATACCCCCTCAACTACCACATTTCTCGTAATTGTGAGTTTGATTGGTACCCGAAATGTTGATTACATCTGGTGGATCCTCTATTGAACTTCTCGGTCACCGACGTGTTTACTCGGGCACCGAGGTCGTGTCGGGAACCGAGGATCATGTTGACCTACTTGATATTCTAATTGTTCTGGGAGTCACGACTCTAGACCGGAGACCCCCGATAAACTCGGTTGAGAGACCGCGGTCCCTTCTCGGCCTCGGGCCACATGTCGCTCCTCCTGCAGAGTCTCCCCTCACATCAGGCCACGTGTTGCGAGCTCCCCACTCTGTACCAAGCAATGACGGATTCGTGGATTTTAGCCAGGATTCAGGACGTGACAGGAGAACCGAGAATGAGGACTCTTCCCCCTCCATTCGAGGGCAAGTAACATTAAAAGCTCTAAACCTGACAACTAATATTTTCGAGGACTGAAGGATTCGTGGATTTTAGCCAGGATTC
>JBBYHH010357764.1:0-12065 GCA_038382905.1 Daphne laureola | reverse complement strand
CTGAGCAACAAATTCCAGATTTTTACCGACCATAAGAGCCTAAAATATTTGTTTACTCAGAAGGATCTCAACATGAGACAACGGCAGTGGCTCGAGTACATGAAGGATTACGACTGTACCATCGAGTACATTTCTGGCAAGGGAAACATAGTGGCGGATGCTCTGAGTAGGAAGTATAAAGGCGTGGTCAAGGGTAAAGATGCTGAGGCACAGACAGAATAAAGCTGCAGATACAATACAGAATAAAGCTGCAGATACAAACTCCCACATCCTGAACACAAATGGAAATATATGACACTTGTTGTGCCATAAAATTAATTAGACTGAGGTAACTGACAGGTGTCTAATATGCAAACTCTGAAACCCAGCACACCGAGTGTGCTTGCAGATGAAGAACCACTGAATCTGAAAATCTGAAAAACTAACCTGACGGGACACCTTCCGCCGTCTAACTCTCTCACTAATCAGACATACTCGAACCACCATCTGCGGCTATTCGGCAAGAGTGGTGGTTTAGACTACCATTCAGAGCCTCTCAGCGGTGTCCCAATCCTTAGGGTGCATCTCATTGCACCTCGAGTCAGCTACCGATATCCCAACCTAACAATCACAGACAATGTCGAGCCCTGGTACTAACTAGTACTTGCTGACATCGACCGAACTGATCTGATGAGGATACAAAAGATGACAACTATCCTTGTTATTTCAGAACCTCTAGTTGCAGAGCTGACTTTAACCTAAAATTCAGAACTTTACAGAAAAGGACTGAAGTCTTTGCACAAGTGACATGCCGACAAACCCAGAAAATCTCAACAAAAAGAATAACATAATCCGAACAGAAAGCAGAATAGATTCTTGACAAAGTGATCACAGATCCTCTTGTTGTTGTGGTTTTCATGATTGTTGCCTCGGATTCAAATATACACTACACTAAATTTCCAATGGAGTGGGGCCTCTACCCCTACCCTCTGATGTCAGATCTCACTGCTGGCTATTAATTTCCTCATAACCTGAAACTCCATAACAGAAGAAAGAGCACTATAGAAACATTTAACTATTTAACAAAAGAAAGCAGCAGTATTCCTAAAGGCTCTATAGTGTAATGCAATGCATGAATGCAGATAATCTGAGTGGAAAAATAGATAATCGAAATAGAAGAATAGATAACCGAAGCAGAAGAACTAAATCAGATTATATTTCCAGACAACTCAGATCAGACAGATGGATCACAATCAGATTAAAATTATAACAGAAAACCGCTTCTTGAAATTATCCCAGCTTGCATGATATCAGATTCAAATATTCATGCCTTGATGATAAAATTTTGTGAAATCCAGAATCGCAGAAGAAAATCCTGAAACTTAATTATACTGAGCATATATAGACTGACCACCTGCAATTTCACTTCCCGTTCCAAGTTAGTTCACATAAGAAGTTGATTAGGCTCCTCAGATAACCATCCTGGAATCAATCAATGAAACAAGGCTCCCAAACACACCCCTCAGAAGTTCGTTCATGGACTAAAATATATTCTGAAGACATCTGGACAGGGGCCACTCTGGTACGGTAGAATCCCATAACCCGACCCAATATTACTTGCGGAAAGTGTGGTGTACTAATAAATCTCATAGATTCACAAACATCCCATACAAGATAATCAAATAGATAGATAAGTTGTTCATAAAATACATAAGCGGAATACCATGGACATGAAGGGCAATAAATGTCCACTTCAGGGAACAACAGCAATATATCCATACTTTTTCATTTCATATATCATGCATCAAGGAAACTATGGACAATGGTAGATTTAACACATAAATACAATAGCCATAACTTAGATCATGCAAGCTATTGATCTATCATACGAGACATCAAATGTGATCCATGCCACATGCATATATACATCTACACGTAGATAGCCTGACACACGACTACATCCAGGTCACTACTACTGCTACTGCTAACAAAGATAAAAGAATTAACCGTTAGTAGTTTCATAAGTGTGCTCACCCAGAATACTCAGATACCAAATAGCAGGCTCAATCGAGACTACCCCTATAACAGAAACATAAACCACTATCAAGGAGCTATATGTACCTCTATTGCAAAAGCATAGGACAACCAGACAGAGCTACTCCACGGGTTGTGAACCAGAAGCACCTAAAAAACATTAATCATAACAGTGTGAGTCCTCGAGAGGAACTCAATAAGGGCTTAGGTAAGGGTAATGGTTTTAAGAACCACCTGCATAAAAGGTTAGTATGCCATGTTCTAAACAATATATACAACCTAAATATCGCATAGATAATGATATGCAATACATGCATCCCTTCGGACGATAACAGAACCATCACGTCCTACCAGACGGAAACAGAACCCTCTCATCCCATCAAATGGAAACACATACATATACGACAACCCCCGGTGGCAATCAAAGCCCATTACAAGAGGTGTCAGAAAATCAGGCGCATGGTACCAGCAAGGGGTCTAGGTTCCCCTTAAAACTATCGTTCTCCCAGAAATGATCATCAAATGATCAATACATAATCACAACCGCCTGGTTGGTTCTCCCACAAACTCACCAGACTGGATCTACCGTACCTAAAACCTGCATACCATTAACCTTACCATATAACTAGCCTCGGCAGTCACTGAGCCCCACCCTCGACCCGAGACTAGCCTCAACTAACCCGATATGCATGCCAGCACCCTAGAATGCATATAAAGAAAGTTGAACCCTTACCTGACAAACAACATAATTTCTGTACTTTCCTGAAGTAACCACATCTGCCTAAAAATCTGGCAGCATCCCAACTATATTCCCGCATAGCCCAAACACAAAAAATACAGCTGAACAACCACACAATAATAAGCAACACAATCCTTAATCACTGATCAATATCCAACATACAAAGAAGCTTTAAATTAAGCTTATCCATTCGGCCAAATTATGAACAGAAAAACCAACCAAGTGAATGTTGCCAAACATCCATTTAACAGCAAAGAAGACTCACTTCCATCTCACAACTTACTAACCATCATCCAACATCAACTTTCAACATCATACTTTAATTTTGGCCAAAACATGATAAAGTGACCAAATAACTGAAATGTTACCAACATTCATATATCATCAAGGAAGCTCCATTTGACCACAATTTGTCATCTAACATCAACCAACACCAACCCTTATACCAAATCACATTTTCGGCCCACATTGGAAAACACCCTAAGAGAATTTTGTTCCAACTTTTAACAATATTTTAGGAGCTTATTAGCATCCCTAATCCAACACAATTTCACAATTCACCAAAATTCAACATTCTTAAATAATTCCCTAAAAATCGGCCATTCTTGAAAAATAAAGGAGGAAAATTTTCCAAGATGCTTCCAAGCAAGATTTGTGTTAATAACCATCCTCACAACACTTTAGCATCAACATTTCATCTCTACTTCATCAAATCAAGAAATCACAAAAATTGCCCTACATCATACATGGTAAAATCGGCCATGAAGGAGAGGAAGAAGAGATGAAGCCCAAACACAAAAAGTGTTGGTAATCATTCATAAAACACTTTAAAAACTCAATTTCATGAAAAGTCCAATATCTAAGAAGGAGATCAAAACTCAAGCTCATCATAAAGCTCAAAATTGGCCATGAAAGGAAGAATCCATGAAGAAAAGCTTGTTATCACAAAAAAATAACCATGAATCAAGTCATACCTCAACAAAAAATGAAGAGATTTGAGGAAGCACCCTTTGCCTATGGAAGAGCTCAATGTTTTTGGAAACAAGAGGAAGAAGAAGATGAAGGTAAAAATGTTTTTGTTCTTTTCTTTCTTTCCTTTTACGTTTTTTCTTCCTCTTCTCTTTTTAAAAATTCCAATCACACTCATAAATAAATCCCTTTTCTCTTCACTTATTATCCTTTATTTTCTACTACCTCAACCTTTTCCTTTCATTTAAATTCGCATATCATAAACATATTCCCTTTTTTTTTACTCCATATTTAGCTACTACCACATAACTACTTAACATGTAATAATCCTCCAGCACACATGGTTGACATTTGTCTTCTACTCACCTTATTTTATTACTTATCTCTTAACATAATAAATGTATATATCATGTCTTACTAATATATACAAAATATCTCCTTTTATTATTCCCAATTTGGCACCAACATGTCTTCCCATTTAATGTGTATTTTTCTCTAATTTTCTAAAATGACCATTTTGCCCTTCAAAATGAATTTTGGTAAAATGGCCCAGAATTCACATATCAAATCCAAAATGTAAAATACCACGGAAATGAACCTCAAATGAAGTCCTAGGACATGATACTTAGCAGAAAACGTGTCCCAAACATTTAAGACAGAGTCCCGGTACTAACAGAATCCGACCCTCGAATAAAATATTTGGAAAATTTACCAACGTCCTAGGTTGGTCTCTAACATCTTCTATATTCCAGATCAAGTCATCTTCTTCCTTGCTTTTGATAATGATGTCATCTACGTAAACGTCCAAGTTTTGACCAATTTGGTCGCTGAATATCAAGTCCATGAGTCTTTGGTAGGTGGCTCCAGTATTTTTGAGCCCAAAGGGCATTCTTATGTAGCAATGTACGCCGGAGTCACTAATAAATGAGGTATTCTCCTCATTTTCAGGATTCATTCAAATTTGATGGTACCCACTATAGGGATCGAGAAACCTAAGCCTGGGGTATCCGGCTGTTGAGTCTACTAGCCTGTCTACTGGTGGTGTTGGGAATGGGTCCTTTGGACAACCATCGTTGAGGTTGGTAAAATCAATGCACATGCGTAGTTTGTCACTATCCTCTCAGGATACAACCACCGGGTTACTCAAGCATTTGGGATAGGAGACTTCTCTGATGACTCCGGTGTCATGGAGTTTTGAGATCTGTCCTTTGATAAAGTTTCTTTTGAGAGGAGTGTTATTTCACTTCTTTTGCTTTACTAGTCTAGCATTCAGGTTGACACAGTGATTATGTTGGATTACTTCAGGATCAATCCCTGGCATGTCACTCGGAGAATAGACAAAGAGATATTTATTCAACTGAATCAGGTTTACAAGTTTGGCTTTACTTCTCTCGGGAATGTTGCTCGCAATATGGGTGCACTGCTCCTCTGTGAGCATAATTTCTTCCTTTTGTAGGTCATCTGTTTCTTCTTCCTTCATGTTCTCGGGCTTCGTGTACTTCTGAGCAATGGTTATCACATCTTTTACTTCCATCTGATTGACATAAATAGACGCTTCACCTTCATTGGTATCGAACATCACTGTCAAGTACTTGACGTCGCTCCTTATATGAATGGCTCCTTGAGTCTCTCTGCCGATCATGTTAGGGTTTTTGCTCAAGACAACAATCCAAAAAAATATGTCTCAAGATTTCAACACTTATAAATGAGGGGGGATGACATATTTATACTAAATCCTAGTACCTAAAATGCCCTTGAACTAATTTAACTAAGTAGGTAGGGGTAGAATAGGATTTTCAAGGGTGAATAAAATGGATAAATAAATACAATTTCAAATAAACCCGGGGGTGTCAGAACGTGGAAGTGAATGGCACTGGTACGCACCGCCGTGGCGCACAAAAACGGTGCTGGGATTAGCCATGGCGCCATTTACGTGCGCCCTCATGGATGATGAAGTGGCGCTGATGTTTGCCTTGGCGAGGGAGAATGGTGCCCTCATGGTGCAGAAAATGATGCCGGCCTTGTGCACGACACAGGTGAAGTGCGCTAGGCGATGCAGCGAAGATGCACCCTGATGGCGTGGGAAAGGTACGCCGGGGCTTGGCGGTGGCGCTAGTGAATGGCGCCGTTAAGGTGTAAGAAAGTGGCATCACCCTATGCTGAGTCCCCCTAATTGCACAATTGCACTTCAGTCTAACATCTTTCTACTTGGTACAATTAGGTCCTCCCGAGATTGTCTGAAGCTCGTTCGCGTTCCCATTTTGTGTGTTATTTGAGCGCATTGAGCTCCTTTTCACCTCCAAATGTACGCACCTCCAAATCTTCGGAATTCATAAGCAAAGTGCACATTTGACAATAAAAGCAGGCAATATCGATGGATTTCATGCTCTAAACATGGCGAAAAAGTATACGTTTTGTACACTGATCAAAGACCACTATCAAAAGTACAAAGCCCAAAGGAAATAACAAGTGTTTTAACTAAAAAAGTACCAAGTCCTACGAATCAGAAGGGTTTGTTGCATGGGGCTCCTCCGGGGAAAAGGCAGAAGGATCAGGTAGTATAGGCTCAGAAGGCATCCGGGAAGGCAACAGGGGCTGCAAGAACTCTGGGCCGAACCAAGAAGGGTCCAAAGTGTACCATTCCTTGGTATTAAGACCTCAAAGATTAACCTCTGGGTTCCGGTCCACTATTTTTCTTCAGGCCAGACAGAAGCCTTCATGAAATTTTCCAGCCGCCTGAACGGCCACGTCCTTTATCTTCTTGCCGAACCTAGAGATTCTATCAGAAGCTTTCTTTAACTTTTTCTCAAGGCCCTCAATTTTATCCTGAAGCTTTTTCTTATCGAGCTCGGTATGATTTGTCATATTTTTGAAGTTAACGTCATACTCATCAACCTTCTTCTGAAGAAGCTCCATCTCTCCCCTGAGCTTGTAAACTTCATCCTCAGCTATCTTCAAGAAAGCCATTTGGGAAGCCATCACCTTAGTTAAAGCCTCATCATCTTGGAAAAAGCCGCTACTTCAGCTTTAGTACCCCCCACGATCTCAAGCTCAGCCCAAACCTCATTAGCTGGAAGCTCGAACAACTCAGCCGGCCTTTCCCTTTGTCCTAGAACTTACTCATAAAGATTGATCCTTTGGATCATCTTGGCAATGATAGATAGAGCATGAGTCACCCTGAGCTTGGCCTGAGATCGGATGGAGCTAGTAGCCCGAACCAACTGAGCCACATATCTGGCAATGCAGCTCATCTGAAATCAAAAGAAAATCAGCATTGAAAAGAGGAGTTAGTAAGAAAAAACAAGGAATTACCTGAGCAGCCTGAACCGCCAGTTTGGAAGAGGCAACATTCAGGTCCGGGATGAGAGTCTGGAGATCATTCATGGTTCGGGCTATAGTAGCCCCCCTTCATAGCTCCAGGGTGATAGACCTATCTTATTCTTCATCTAGAAGACTTTGGTCCTCATGAATCAGCCAGCTAGGTTCCCGAGGGATTAAATCCATACCCAAATGCTAGAGTCAGGCATCCATTTGCTGATGCCTCTGATCTTGGACGTCTCTCTAGTCCGGATCTAGAGTGCAAAAATGAAAATGGGATAAGTAGTGAAGAGGATCATCACCGAACATCCGACACAAGTTATAAAAGATAAGCCAGAAATGGGGAATTTCAACTTAACTGATGCACTACTCTTACCTAGCATGTACTCTATCAGGAACACTTCCTCGGACATTTCATGAGCAGGGATGAACTTCTTATACTTCCCTTGGGCAATATTTCTCCTCTTCGCATCAAGAACCTCAATGGATTCGTAGACCTTATCACAAGTCACACCAACGGCGATATGGAAAATATTCTCACCCAAAGTTTGAGGATGGGGACCCTCATCCTCAGAGGCTCCGGGGCAATCAAAGTCAGCCACTTCAGAAGCGCTATCAGGGGTGTCTTCTACATCATCCGCAGCAGGGACACCCAAACCAGGACCCTTCTTTCTCTTGAAGACTCATTTAGGGGTAGGTTCGGCCTCCTTCACCGTGGCCGGAGCAGGCGCACCATCTACAGTGCATCGGAAGATGTCCTCAAAGTTGACATCCTTGTCATCGGAGAAGCTCATCTCTGCCAAAAGGAAAAATAAATTAAAGTTAATACTAAAGGTATACAAGACATAAAGGATAGAAAAGAAACCTTTGATAAAAGCCTCATGTGATATTTCTCAACGAAGACGCCGAACTAAGGCTACATCTCGAGCGGTCGGAGGAGAAGACCGAACCCCAAGAGAACTGAGGTCACCCTTTATTAACCCGAGGTATGTGAGAACACCCTAGGTACTCAGACACCAATAGAGTGGCACCGGGAACAACTCTCCTAGGTTATCACCAAACCAGTTGATTAATTGGCAAATGTTAGCGTGAAACTTAGAGTAGTTTTCCTTCGAGATAGGATCCTTGAGAAGATGAGAAGACACTTTGACATCAAGAAGATCCCTGACCTTCCACGTAGTCTGAAGTTTCCAAGTGGGATCAGGCTACATGAAGAAAAACGCTTTATACCAACCTTTACGGCTGGTTAGACACTTCTAGGCAAAATTGTATTTTATGGTGGATGTTTCTCGGGGCCCGAAGTAGTAAAAGCAACTTCCAGCTTTGGTCATTATTTTATATTACTAGAGGAACGTCTGAAGAAGCGGAGAAACCCCGAAATAATCATAAAGGGTCAAAAAGGCATTTATGTTGCTATAGGTGTTGGGGCTGAACTATTTGACTGCTACCCCGTGAGCTCTAGCCAATTGATGAAGAAAAGGATGGGGAGGAAACCGAAGGCGATACTCAATCTATGCCTTAAAAACAACCATCCACCCAACTCCGGGTTCATACACCTTACATTTATTGGTAGGGACCCGAGTACAGATAGACCGGGATAGAAAATAGGTTAACTGCCACTCCCGGAGTAAGCCAGGAGTGGCCTTGCTCATAAAGTGCTCGACATCGGCCTAGTAGCCTTCGGGCATGATACCCTTTACCTCCAGAAGATATTGGTCCGAAGGCCGAGTAGTAGAAGGAGAAACTGGCTCGAGTAGATGGGCCGAACGAAACAGGCCTCAAAGCAGCCTAATCAACCATCGCTCTATGTTAACGATAGAAATCAACCTCCACCGAAAGATCATCGAAAGGACTAGAAGCATCAACCAACCTTCTTACAAACTCCGATAGACTAGACTCAACTCCATGAACACCGCACCGCTACCGTCTCTTGAAGAAACTTGCCACCTGACGGAGACTAGGATGATCCGTTCTTAGAAAACTTAGAGAGTACAAGTAAAATGAAGAGAGCAAGAATGAGAAGTGAAAATTTCACTTAACTTCTCAACTATTTAAATAGAGTCCAGGAATATGAAACATCGCTAGAAGATCGATCCTCACTGTTGATCAAAAAGGGTATCTCGAGATTCATGCATACATTAAACCGCCATTATCCCAAAGGAAAGCATCCAGGAACAAAGGGAGGCCATTCAAAATCCCCCACTCAAATGGCCGGATGCATCAGCGTCCGGGAATAAAGGGAGGTCATACAAAAAGGCCCCAATCATCAAATGGCCGGACGCATCAGTGTCCGGGAACAAAAGGAGGCCATTCAAAAGGCCCAACTCAAATAGCCGGATGCATCAGCGTCTAGGAACAAAGGTAGGCCATTAAAAATCTCCCAATCATCAAATGGCCATATGCATCAGGGTCCAGGAATAAAGGGAGACCATTCAAGAGGCCTCAATCATCAAATGGCCGGACGCATCAGCGTCCAGAAACAAAAGGAGGCCATTCAAAAGGCCCCAATCATTAAATGGCCGGACACATCAGTGTCTGGGAACAAAGAGATGCCATTCAAAAGGCC
This sequence comes from Daphne laureola, assembly GCA_038382905.1. NCBI lineage: Eukaryota > Viridiplantae > Streptophyta > Magnoliopsida > Malvales > Thymelaeaceae > Daphne > Daphne laureola. Next base: position 2,460 of record JBBYHH010357764.1, on the reverse strand, counting down.
CCAATCAAATGGCCGGATGCATCAACATCTAGGAACAAAGAAAAGGCATTCAAAAGGCCCCAACTCTCAAATGGCCAGACGCATCAGCATCCTGGATAAAAAGAAGGCCATTCCAGAGGCTCCAAGCCTCAAGCCAACATGTCACACCAAAGATTCCCTAGCACATATAATCTGGAGTCCTTCTAGTCCCCCAGATAATTGTTTGGGGGGACCTGATGGCCAACAGGCCCAAACTAAGGCACAAGTTGGGCCAAATAGACCCCAAAAGCCCATAGAAACACTTGAGTCAGCAACCCAGGAAAATGGGCCCATTAAAAATGAATGAAGACATCTTACCCGAACCCACACAAATGAAAACTGAGGTCATACCCTCAGTACATCATTGCCTGATGACTAGCCACAGGGATATTTCTGCCACGTGTCCACAGACACAAACCACCACTTTCCTACTAAATATTATGGATATGCCACCCTATTAGACAAGACTATATAAAATCACATCATTTCTTCATTTGAGGTAACTATTTACTCTGTCCAAGGTCTGGCATATTCTCTTTGCTCACCCATTATACTGACTTAAGCATCGGAGGACTCACCACCGGGTATAACTCCGACGCGGTCTACAGATTTTGTTACTTGCGCAGGTCGATCTAGCCTATCAAGGGAATGAAAATTAATGTGACTAAAACCAGAGGCAGAAGCTGAAGAGCATGGTGATCCCCACCGAAAGATTTCCACCAAGGATAAAAGATCATGCTAGAGTAAAGTAGAAGGGTCTAACTAATGGATATGAAGCTGAAGAAGGTTTGTGAAAAAAAATATGGGTCTAACCATATCATCACTTGGTTGACAGTTATAATATCCCTTGTGTAGTTGTTTTCCCCAGTGTTCGATACAGAATGTGAACATTATTTTTTGATTGTGGTCAAATTTGAAGAGAAATATGTTAAAGTTTGGGATTCCATGAAACGACTGGCTCTCGCTAAATACAAGAAGTTAGACATGGTTGTATGTAACTATAGTTTAAACTTGATAGCATCCATACATGTTATATTTTCGAGTCTGGTCTATTATGGGTTGATGGTGTGGTATTTCATCCATTCTGTTGGTGGAGGTTTCTAACTTGTCTTCCTGCGAGGTGTTGAATAAAGCCCCAACCCATTTTTGCCTTTTGTGGGAAGCAATCTTGTATGTATCTGCTTGGGTTATATGGAGGGCTAGAAACAAGGTAGTAATAGAAAAGTGTCAGTAGAGTATACTTGAAATAGTGTCAAATATCCAAGTGCTTACACATCTGTGGATCTCAATTCGAAAGCCAAAAGCAATTGGTAACTGGATAGATTGGGTTCAAGCTCCTCTGGTGGTTTGGTGATACTGTCTACTTGGAGTGTGTTTTATGGAGCTCTTCTTTTTCTGAATTTCTGGTGTTGTCTTTTTGGTGTTTCTATGCTATGTTTACCATACTAAGCTTCCTGGAGTCATCAATCCCTTTCTCATGGGTTGTCATCTTGCATTAATAAAACTTTTCATCATTGCCTTTCAAAAAAAAAAACATGTTACATTTTTTTTTAATTTTAACATTCTATTTGGAGTGTGAAGCTCTTTATGCCATTCTTGTGCCAAAAGATAAAAAGATCATGACTTATTATCATCAACTCATCAGGGTTTCCTAACAACCAAACCATTACGATTATGGTGTGTTTTCTTTCTATTTCATGGAAAAACCAAAAAACCTCACAAACACACTGAGAAAATGGTAAATGTGGTTTAAAACTACTTACTAATGGCCATGAAGCACCACATAACTTGTTAATTTGTGAATTTTTATGTTTGACTTTTAGTGGAGTTCAGATGATCATTGGTGTAAGATGGTGAAGAAACTGTTGACATGGACAGAGAATGAACACTTTGAGAAACTTAAACAGTTGGCTCCAATATGGCACATGGAATAGCTTAAGAAATGCACAAAGGAGAAGAAGGTCCCAAAAAAAAAAAGAACATTCGTGAAAGAGATCTAAGGTCACATCGAAAAGAACGGAGGGGAATCCATAAAAAGTTATCGCGGAGATCAAACCGTCTCAAGAAACCAACAAAATTTGTACCATAAAAGGAGAAGAAAATCAGTGTGTAGACTGGTTCCAAACACAGTGTTCTTTTGGATGGTAAGTTTCCTCTTAAGGAGGTGATGTTAAGGGTTTTGCTTACTCTCATGAGGTTTTATCTTAAAGTGAAGCACATGCAAACACTAACAGTCAAATACATTTATAAACACCTCATTAGCCTTAAATCTGTGTTATCATAGTTTATGGCTCTAAATGAGGGATCAAACCCAAGAGAATCAAGCGTTTCAGATTAAATAGTAAACTACTCATAGACAAGGATGCATGAATGCAGCATGGATAGTGATGAGAGACAGAATCATGGATGAATGATGAGTTATGTAGAAAATATGTGTAAAAG
>JBBYHH010357653.1:0-12067 GCA_038382905.1 Daphne laureola | reverse complement strand
ATTTCTAATTAAGTTATGAATATTTTAGTCATTTTTATTCATCTCACAGCGTCTTTAATAAAAAGTTAACGGTATAACTAAAATATGACAAAATATCATAATTTTTTTATTAAAATAGGACGAATTCCTAAAATGAGATCAAAATACGATACGTTTTAAAATTAAGGGATTAAAAATAGACTTTATCCTATTCACAAAATCAGTTTTAATTTAAAGTGGAAGCTCACTAGTTCTCCATTTATCTCAGAGCTACTGGTAGAATCGATCCGAAGAGATGGGAAAAGGGGAGGAACAAGGCATGAATGAGGGTGATGGCCAATATGCCTAAACCGGGCCAACAAAGCTTAAACCGGGCCACCAAGGCCCAAGCCTAGCCGCTAAGGTCCAAAGAGAAGCTTAAGTCAACAAGTCAGAAAATGGACCTATTAAAAACGACTGAGGCTGCACAACCCGAACGCATAAGTACATAGCTTGAGTTCATGCCCTCAGCATTTAGCTATCTGATGGCAGTCTCCTGGATTTCTTTATCACGTGTCAACTGACACATGCCGCCTATTTCCTACCAAATATTACGGATGTGTTACCCTATTAGATAAGACTATATAAGTCTATATCATTCCTTCATTTAAGATAACTATTGATTTTGCCCCAGATCTGGCACATTCTCTTTGCCTCATTCTCACACTGACTTAAGCATCAGAAGACCCTCCGTCGGGCAAAACTCCGACTTGCTCTATAGATTTTGTTACTTCTACAGATCATTCAACCCTAGGCAGAAGATGGAATCCATCGTGACCAAGACTAGGGGCTAGAAGCTCAATAGTGTGCTGGTCCCCATCAATGAACCGCCACCAGAGGGCAGCCGATGGACGGTGATGAGGCCAGTGAGGAGAGGGTCTAAGCGGTGGAGATGGGTGAGTTTGATTTTGTAGGTGAGCGATTTTGCAATTTCCAGATGAAGCACGATTGTTGTAGTGTTGAGATGCGAGTGCGTGTGCAACCTCATTGGTGACGGTGGTCGCACGCAAAGGGGCGCAAAGATACGGACAACGATCAACGGGCCAGATCTGGGTGCGCAACTAAAGGTGGTAGGGGCAGATCGCGAGTAGATCTTCTAAAGATCAAGAGTGGTGTCGGGGTCTTCCGAGGAAGCGGATAACAGGAGAACGAGTTCGTGGTGAATTTCTCATCTTCATTTATCGGATTCTTATCTCATTAATAATCCCTATGATATTCTAATCATCGTAACATAGAAACGATTTTCAAGATATACAAAATCTAACTTTTTCGATCGATAACATGATTTTTTTATGTGTATATCATTCTACTAGGAATAAAACATTGTGCTATTCCATAGTGGATGGTCCAATGTGGAGGTTATATTGGAAGTAATGAGTGAAATTGTAGAATCTAGACTTAAAGTTCAATGTTTGATGTGAACCGGGTAAACAAAAGTAACAATCAGAACAAAAAGAAGTTCGTTGGGCCTGTATTTTGCTCCCAAAGTTGCTAGTTCGAATCTAGCTTGTGAGAAAACCTTTAAAGCTTGCATTTTCTTTCTATTCATTTTTGTGTCAGAGTAAAGACAAATGACCTTCACTCCGGGCAGGAAATTCTCTATTTAATAGAGAGAACTCAACCTTTGGAGAGGATACAACATATTGAAATAAAGGAATTAAACAGATCAAAGACACAGAGTGCAGAGCGACCTCGCCTTGATAGGCATTCTTGTATGGTAGACTTTTGAGGTCGATCACTACATAGGAGAGCGATAGCGAAGCCAAGCCATATGAAGGAAAAAATCTTGAAAAAAAGAGGGCAATGATCTTCTTTAGCAGGACTAGGCCAGTTTTATATCTTCCCAGGGGAAGTCACTCACTAAGTAGCTCTAGAGTGCGTGTAATGTTCTAATCCGCCAGGTTTGGAAGGGTTTTTATTTTGTGTAGGGATTCTGGTATCATCTTCTTCCTTGGGTAAGGAGCGAGAGACACTCAAGTTTTTTGTCAAAGTCTTTATGACTCGGCCGCGTAATCAGATTTACGTCGCCATCACCTCAGTTCCACGCGGCCCGGCCGAGTGCAGTGCTCCGTAGGACGATGAATGCAAAAAATGAGCATTTGGTACATATAGCTTTTCTTATCGAGTATCTATATTTAAGACATTCCTTCTCTATTGCCCGTGTCTATCTTCTGACCACCCGCTGACTTGAGCCAATAACCATCAGTTGTAGCTCATGTTAAATGAAGAAAGAGGCTGCACCAGCTGACGAGAAAATGCAGTTATAACGGATCTGTTTAGAGATCAGAGCCTCGTTCCGGGTACACCAATTTGAGTAGCAACTGCCCCTAAGCCGGTAGGTCTCATTCAAAAGCCACTTTACCAGGCCGATGCGGTCGTTTCCCGGGAAATGACGTTTCGTTTTCTTTGTGAAGTAGGTATTTTTTTAACTAATTAGAGCATATATAGCATGTGTACCGTTAATGATTAGTGAAGAGAGAGAGAGTTCATACTTGTCTCACTTGTTCCAAAAAAAAGCAAAGAACGTTTGTCGATGTATAACAACTATGTATCGTGTAATAGAAAATTCCTCAAATTCCTTCATGTATCGAATAGGGGCTTTCTTCTCTTATTTATTGGCCCCGGGTTAGAAACTCAAGATCGGGTAAATGACGAATCAAAGAGGTTGGTTTCGGATTTGGTTAGACAATGTGTGGTTAGTAAACAATGATCGAATTTTTAGCAAGGTACAAAATTTATCATTAAATATTCAATATCATTCCACAAGATCTAGTTTCATTCAAGTAACAGATTCCAACCAATTAAAAGCATTTTTTGATCAATCCAGAGATCATTTTAATTTCATTAATAATGATACCCTGGTAGTCTATGCCGTAAACGATGAGTGTTCAGGGGTCCAAGTCTGGTACTGAACAACCGAAGTGCACTTGAGAAAAAAATAAGGGTAAATTTTTTAGAGAATAAAAACGAATTTATTCCGGTAATCAGGTTCTTTCAAGCCTAATTTCACTTAATATTATAAGATAAGATGAAAGGTGCTTAGGAGCCCACTTGAGCAATTTTCCATTCTTCCAAGCAGCTATTGGGGACTGGTCATAAAACGACCGGAATTGCCCTTATGGGCTGAGCTGGGATGGGCTGGGATAAGTCGTAACCCATTAGGCCATTACATGCTGAAGTGGAGACGGTCGACCCCTTCCCTTTTGAGTTTTGACCTACTCTGAATCTCTGATAGTAAAAAATCCGGAAAGAAGCCAGTCGCTGGCAACCGATCCTTTTCAGACAAGGAATGGCATCCGGGAGAGAGAAGAGATTAATTATGGCTATCGCATCCGTAGCTGCGCTCTCGTTCCTTCTCGCCTTCGGTTATCGGAGAAGGCGTAACCGCAAGCTCGGAATCCTAAAAAAAAGGTGTTATTTACGCACAACCTCCAAGCCCCAGCATTCATTTAAGCGTCTCTCTACCGACAATTCCTACTCCGTTTTCAACCATTTAAGTTCTTGTTCCTCTAGACATCCTTACGAAGACCAGATTCTGGAATTGATCGAAAATCCGCTCATCTACTTCATTTCCTGCTCCTCGGACCAAGCCAATGGCCATTCGGCTTTCAAACACTTGACAGGTTCTTGCGTTTGGGTTGGCACCGAGTCACAGTTGAGCCAGCTAGCTCACACCCTGAGTAGAGAGAAGGCTTTCGCTGTCGACACAGAGCAGCATAGCTTGCGCTCTTTCCTAGGCTTTACTGCTCTCATGCAGGTTCGTCGTTTTGGCCTCTAAATTTCCTTTTCCTTTTCCTTTTTCCAGAAAAATTACTGAATTCTTCCTTGTTCCCGGTCTTGCGCTTAAGATATCTACCGAAACAGGTGATTATTTGGTGGACACGGTAGCCTTACATGACGCCATGGAGATTCTTCGTCCTGTTTTTGCTGATGCCAGTATTTGCAAGGTGTGCATATTTTGCTGTGAATGTCTACGGCATTCACCTTTTAATCTCATTTCTTATCTCTTGGAGAAGTTTTATTTATTTATTTTCTCGTTGGATGGTGAATTTATTGTTGCTATTCTTGGCGACGTATCAGGTATTCCATGGCGCTGATGGTGATGTTGTCTGGCTGCAAAGGGATTTCCACATATATGTGGTTAATCTCTTTGATACCGCAAAGGTTCGCTTCTTATGAAGTCATCTGTTCTTGGATTTAAATGTTCCTATATGTCTTCCTGGTCATCAATTAGTGTTATTCTATTTGGATAATACAGGCATGTGAAGTTCTGTCAAAACCACACAAGTCCTTGGCTTACTTACTTGAGACATACTGCGGTGTTGCTAAAAACAAATTGCTTCAGGTTTAGTTGTTTGTTTTCTTGCCATTTCTATCGTTCGATTTATTTCACATGATAGAATGGCATACTCATAGAGTTTGAGGTTGAAGTTCCTTTCTTTTTCTCTGACAATGCACTGTGTTGCAGCGTGAAGACTGGAGACAACGCCCTCTTTCAATGGAGATGGTGAACTATGCCCGAACTGATGTACACTATCTTTTGTGCATTGCAAGATGTTTAATTGCTGAGCTTAAATACCACGAAAATGGTACGCCTTCTCTCCTCTCACTATGTTTGATATTACCATTGGACTTTCAATGGGGTAGGTTGAATGGTTGGACCCTAAACTATAAAAAATGTTTCTCAATTATCTCTGGACTATCTACTTAATAGTTAATAGCCCCCATAATACAGTACATGTTGTACAATTAGTCCTTTCATATATGTTTATTACCTAGTAATGGAAATTTAACATGGCTATCTATGGTAAAGGAAGTGCTAGAGGGGTAAAGGAGTCCTTGTATACATCTCAGGAAAACTGTCTGATAATACTATTCTAGAATTTACAACTAGATAAAATGCCCTGATTGCATAGCGTCAGGCGTTAGTCTCTCTACCATGGGTTAGGTTCGGTACTCTTCAGCTTCCTGGAGTTTGATACAATGACTCTTTTTCCACTCTGCCATTCTTTGCGAGATAGACAATCCACAATAGACTTTTGTGGTTAGTTAATAACTAGAATTCGTTGAAGTAGTAATGCTGCAACATTTACCTTACTTCGGGGAGAATTAAGAAAAATTCGCTGTTCAGGATAGCTAAGAAATTTTTTGTATAGCGACCCTTTCCGGTGGAAACAGTCTAGGAAAAAGGAAGGAAGGTGGATGAGGGAGTTGTACATACCTTGACATCATTCCCTACAAAAAGAAACCGATGAACCCAAGTCTTTGCTATAACAATCCCATTGCTTACCTTTTTTTCTTTGTAAATTTTCCTGAAAGTGAGTTTAGTTCATCATTTCAAGTGTTTCACAACTTCCTACGTTTGATATTGGTCGACAACCGTTTGAAAGAAGTTCTGTTTTATTTTATTCTCAATTCAATGAGCTAAGTTCATTACTGTATCAGAGTATTCCTCTTGCCCCGATGACAAGTTACGTTTTGTTCTCGAGGCTAGTCGTCGGTCGAATATGGTATGCATGCTACTATATTCTAAAGAGATTGAAGATTTTCCTGGGAAATCTTCTACATTGTCAATACTATCGCGGAAGTTGAATGGTCAAGGAAGTGTTCCCTTTCCAACTCACATAAACAAGGTTCTACCTCCTTTCTGAATCGGTACAGTTTGATTTTCAAGGAAACAATAAATCAACATTGTCTGACGCAATTCCTTTGCTGTTACTTTAGTTTCAGAATCTTGTGATGCGACTCTCTGCATGGAGGGATATAATAGTGAGTGGTAGTATCTGCTGAAACAACATTTTGTATACCTTGATTTTTTTAAGGATCAGATTGCTTTTGTTCATCTCATTTGGGAACTTATCATTTGGTTTGAGTTATTAAGTTATTACAAATAGGCAGTGATATAATAAATTTTTCTTTGCATACAACTTTTATCAACACTCTCATTCCAATTTTTTGTGCTATATAATTATTTAGGATGGAGGAGTATACAAAGAATAAAAAAGGGTTCTTTGTTTAATACACCATAACGTTAGTTGTTATGAAAGGTTGGAAAGTTCTAAGGGGGCGTTTGGTTTGCAGATTCTAAGAATTGGTGGAATCTGAAAATATATAAGTATTAATGATGAAAAATAGAAATGTGTGTTCTCAGAATCTTGTGTTTGGTTCAAGGATTCTGGTAATATAGATTGTACATGGACCATTTTGTAAAATTTACCAAAGTTAATGGACTAAATGTGTAATTTTTAGGGACTATCACTATCTTGTAATTTTTTTTAAAGTTCAGAGCAAGGTTGTTAAAAGCTCGCTCAAGGCGTGCCTAGAGCGCGAAGCGCTAAGCCCCATCCCCTCACCGCTTTTCGCCTCAGAGGCGACGCAACCTTCGCGAAGCGCAGGCGAAGCGGTGCGCCTTGGTTGAGGCGTGAAGCGTGGGCTTCAGCCATGTAACACGTCTTTTTTTTTTAAACTGGGCCTCACTTTTTCAAAGAGACCCATTTAATTCTTTTTAACTGCTGTGTGTCGCTAAGCCCTAGGATTTAAGTCTATGTTAAATTAATCTAGTAGATGCCAAAAAATATAAAAACAAGTAAAACAATATAAAAACAAGTAAAACACTCGGACTCAGACACAACTTGTGACTTGATTCACTTGAAAAAGAAGAAAAGACCTCATCTTCTCGCATCTGCTCGCCTCTCCTACCTCTGTTTTCAACAAAACTCTGCTTCCTGCTACTCTGTTGCCAACCCAGATTCAGACTATGCATTGGATGATTTTTGGCTTAGGCATTGGCATTTAGACTTTTACGTGACTTTGCTAAGTTTCTATATTGTTTGGAACTATTTGGATCATATTTAATATATTAGTTTATATATGGAGTATTAAACATGTTTGATGTTATCTGTGATATGATAATTTTTGTTTTTAAAGCGGGGCTTTACATCGCTAAAGCCCGCACTTTCAATTTGCGCTTTGGACCCTTTAGCCGCTTCAGTGCGCTTTTAAAAACCTTGGTTCAGGGACCAAATGTGTAATTTTTAATGACCATTTTGTAAGTTTTTCAAAATTTCAAGGACTATATGTGTCAATATATAAAGTTTGAAGGCTTTGTTGTAATTTTTTAAACATATTAATTCTATGGATTCTAAGAATACTTTGTTTATAGTTGGTATTCTGAATCCAAGAATTTGTGAAGGATGAGGAATCCTAAGGGTCCGTTTAGTTATGAAAATTTCCATTTCAAGTTTCCTTTGTAAATAGTAGGATGTATAACTAGTTATTAAGGAGAGAAAATCTTGTTTTTAAAACTTTGGAAAACTCATGTGTTAAAATAGAAAACCTTATTTTGAAGTTCTCCATTTTAACATTAGAGTATTCCAAAAATTTTAAAACAAGATTTTCTCTCCTTAATGACTAGTTATATATCCTAACTATTTACAAAGGAAACTTGAAATGAAAATCTTGAATTTTTTTCATAACTAAACGGACCCTAAGATTCTGAGAATAATAGAGAATTATTTCCAAAATGAACCAAACACAAGATTCCATGGATTTATGGGATTTTGAAAATCTATATTCCTAAAATCCTTGAACCAAACAGCCTATAAAAGAGTTTTGCATTCAAAATTCGTCAATAGCTGATTTTAAGTTCCTGATGCGTCATATGCACTTGGACTGTACTGGAATAATTACAGGTAGTACAAATCCAGGCTTGATACGACCAATATTGTGTAAGAGTTGGACTAAGCTGATTACTTCCTAGGATTACAAACTGCAACGTTATTATTAGCCTGTCTGTTTCTGCTTCTCACTGTTTCTCCCTTTAGTTTCATGGTTTTGAAAAGGCGATTATTGACCTGAATGTAATGTTAATTTGTTTCAGGCACGTATTCATGATGAGAGTATAAGATTTGTTCTATCCGATCTTGCTATTGTCGCTCTGGCAACTGAATGGCCTACAACTGAGGCAGAGATATTAAGCACTATTGCCCGAGCTGATCTTACTGCTGATAATTTAAATTTCAGCCCATCATTCTCATCTCCATCTTCTCTCATCTGCTGTCATTGCGATGATGTGCTTGAACTAATTCGTGATGATGTAGGCAATCTAGATGATAAACTTGCAATGATTGTTCAGAGGTGTTTGGGTCCCAAAGGGGCATGTCCAATGTCTATCTTAAATTATGCATTGTTGGTGGACTTTAACCTTAAGCTAACTAGTGGAGTAGTTTCGGAACAGAATGAAGTTAAACATCGAAAGCAAATGTCTAAAAGGGCTTCTCGTGAACTTTTTGTTCAAAAATTTTCCTGCAAGTCTCCAGTATATCATAATTGTAGGATACTCGCGAATGATGGGAGGTTGCTTTGTTACTGCGACCGCAGAAAACTTGAATGGTTGGTACAGGTTTCTGTGTCTTATTTTTACCTGTTTCTTATTTCTATTCCAGAAAAGGTGGGTCTTCTGACAATATCGATCATTGTTTAAGGTACCTCCGGCGGGACCTAGCTAAACTTATTGATACTGACCCGCCTGCAATAATTCTTCTCTTCGAACCAAAAGGGCGACCTGAGGACGAGGGAAATGACTTCTATATTCAGAGTAAAAGAAATATATGTGTTGGATGTGGTGAAGGAAATCACTACTTACGGTATCGAATTATTCCTTCTTGCTACAGAATTCACTTTCCTGAGCATTTGAAAAGCCATCGGTCTCATGACATTGTCCTTCTCTGTGTTGATTGCCATGAAATTGCTCATGCTGCTGCTGAGAAGTACAAAAGGCAAATTGCTGTTGAATTTGGAATTCCTCTTTATGTTAATAGCATTGTAGATTCAAACCTAGCGCCAGTAATGTCAGATCAGCCTAATGATGGAAGGAACTTTGAGGACTTGGGTGTATCTCCCCTGCAACTGCGAACTGCTGCAAAGGCCCTGTTACGTCATGCACATGAGATGCCACCTGTTCGCAGTGAAGAACTTACGCAGGTGATAGACTTTCTAGTTTCTAATTACGAGAGAATGGATCTTTTTCATTATCTTCTTTGGCCAAGATGTCATTTTCCTTTTAATAAATGTGTCATCAGTTTTAGATGGCGGGTTTCGTTGTGGCACACACTAGTTCCAGGGGTGTTGAAATGTGGAGAAAATGTAAGAGAACTTTTTTTCTTTGTGAAGAAATTGCAAGGAAACAAGAACTCTTAAGCTGCTTGGTAATAGGTGTGAACTGTGAAGCCTTGTCAAGGCTTTGGACTCACTTCTCTACTGTGGAGTCGATGACAAATGCTTAGAAATTAACAAAGTGAATGCTCCAGATATGGGTGGGACGTAGAGGCTGTAATTCGTCCCACTTTTTGGAAACAGGAACCAAGGATCTTGTTCTTCTGTCAGCTTGAGCAGGAACTTGCTCCTACAAAAATGGAAAAGAGATAACAAACCTCGGTAGATGATATTCAGGATAAGTTGATTGATTGACAATCCTTTCTGAATGAAGAGACTGTTGAAGTATGTCCTGTCAATAGACATAAAATTAGTTATTACCCTAATTAGTACTACCTCCGTACTTGAAAAATTGTAGCATTGGACTAACAAACTTGTGTTTGACTCAGATTATTACCAAAAGAAGTTTTAAAAAATATTTTAAAAATGTAAGAAAACTACTAACATTCATTTATCAGTTGGATATAAGCTATTTTACTTATGTAAAATGTTGGAGAAAAAATAGTAATTAAATGCTGAAAAGTAAAGTGGACAATTTTTTAGGGTGTAGAGAGTAACTGTATCATTTGCATTATCAGTTGTGCTGATGTTCTATATTCCAAATATTACGAGACTCCCAGTATCAATGTTTGGTCTTGTCTATTAGAAAGGAAAGGAAAATACTGTTTTGTAGCTGCTGTACTTGTTGGGAAGCTTAAATGTTGTTGCATCTGAAGAAGATGCTTGACCCTCATTGCATGTTGGCATATCGATACATTCTTAGCTGGTATCGATACATTCTTAGCTGGTGACTTGTTGTTTTTTGCTTCAATGATGTCTAGTGAAGTAGCATTCTGCAGACTTCCCCAATGTGTATTGTCAATTTATGCAGATTGTGAGCAGATATTATGGTGGCAGAGATATATCTAGGGAAGATCTTGAAAAGGCCTTGCTAGTTGGTATGAGTCCCTACGAGAAAAGAAGATTGGAGAAGAAGAAAGGATTACCTTTGTCTATCCTTTCAGATAAAGAACAACTTAATTATAATTGCGAATACACAGATCATGCAACCGTACCACAGACACCAAAAGTTGGTGATGGAGGTGTCAGAGATGTTACTCTGGGCTTTTCACATGTAACAAAGGAAAGGAAGAACTGTGATGCTAGCTGCCCTTTAGGGTTTAATGATGGAGGAGATAAAAGAGTTCCTGCTCAGGCTTGCATAAAGAAATATACAGGGGGCAATGAATTGGCTGATGCTAACAGTGTCAGTGGCTTCAGAGCTGGTGATCACTATAATGATAACACTCCTCCAAGCGGCTCCATTAAGTCATCTTCTTCCAGGTACAGAGGAAATCTTCTACCAAAACATCATTCAAAACTGTCCCTTTTAGGACATGGGCCACATGGCAAACGAGTAGTTGATTGTTTATTGGGGGAATATGGAGAAGAAGGTATCTGTCAGTTTTGTCAGAGGTGGAGACAAGTGTTTGTTGAAGCTGTTCAACCTCAATTTCTGCCTGCTGGCTGGGACATACTGCACAGGTAGATTGTATAACGTTGCTCGTTAAGATTGTGCTGTGACCTTTGTTATCTGAGCTACTTAAATAAGCTGAAGCCGATTAGCCAAGTTAGTCAACAATTTATTTGTATCGGAAAACAAGAAATTTGATTGTTTTGTAAAAATCTTGAATGCTCTTATATTTGCTGACAGTGGTTGCAGGGAATTCGGGGAGTTCATTGTGTACAATCCAGAGAAGAGAACGGCTAGTGTCACTTGAATTAGCAAAACTAAAGCACTAAAGCATCCTGAAGAAGCTTTGCAAGATGGAGTGCCCAGCTGGGAACATCATGATGTCTGCATATGGACTAAAGGGGCAAGGAGTTGTTTTTTGTCAGTGGGTGTCCTCCTGCCATGTTCTTCTCAGGTCAGCATATGTGCCGGGTGATAGGGCGGCCCTGCTGAGATTGCCAGTTAGCAAGGTTGTCTTGCTTATGTCATTGGTATCCTTTTGTAGACTAGCCATGGGTTCGACAACGGGGGTGGTGCTTTGGGGTAAATGTTTTGCGCTGTTTTTTCAAGTAGCGAGACTTATTTGATTGGTGTCCTGGTTTGGTGTGCACTATGGTTGGTGTCAAGGTGTGGTGGACGATCACGTGGAGCAGGATCTGATTACTGCAAGTTCGAGCGAAAGCTTATGTTGTGGACTGGATATATAGGCCCTAGAACCTTTCTCATGCATCCAAGTATTGTAAATTGGCTTGGACCAGCAATGTTGTGAAGTGGTATCAGATGGTGTTTTTTTGATGTGTTGTATGCAGGTGTACACTAGATTCTTTATTATTTATCCAACACTTTTTGTAGGGGACAAACGTTTACATGTTTGTTTACTACAGTTTGGGTGGTGGTTAGTTGCTCGTTTACCGATTGAGGATGCTGCAGACAAAAAGCCGTGAAGCCGTTTGGTTAGGTGGTAGATGTTCATAATCCAGTTTTCATTTGGTGCTCTCCGCCAAGACATTACTTTTGTTCTATTTGTTGATTTTTTGTATTGGTTTTTAGTTAGTATGCAGATTAACTGCACACTTGCTCGCATTTAGTTAGAGTATGTAGGCCGATACAATTAGGAACTTGTCCCTACTCTGATTGTTATTGGTAATTACTGTTTGATATTGAAGAAATGATATTTTTTTAATTAAAAAAAAAAAAAGAGAGAGAGATTAGTGACAAAATACCCTTTCTCCCTTCAAGATTGGAACTCTTCAGGTCAGAGCAGCATGATGATAAGAGCATCCCTTTTACAAAAACCTAAAGATCCCCTCCTATCCTACCTATCCTGCTGCCACTTCAGCACCT
>JBBYHH010357542.1:0-12069 GCA_038382905.1 Daphne laureola | reverse complement strand
TACAGTTGCATCCTTACACTTGAGGGAGAGTCGGACATATAAATATTATTTGTCTGTTCGATTTTCGACACTTAGCAGGCATATATGGCATTTAACCGCTTTCATTCTCTCTTTTTTTTTAGGAAAGATGACCTATTTTATTAATGTTAACTCATTACAAAATAAGTCAGTAACGAAGAACTAAAGTACCAAAATGTAGACCCAAACCAGCCCACAACGGATGAAACTATCACATAGGTATCAATATAATGGAAAACTAGAACCACTAAGGCTAGACTCTCACAAATTGGCCTCAATAGGCAAAACGAACTCATGATGACGCTCATGACTACCATGACAGTAAAATGATCTAGTTTGAGACTCTCGGTACCCCTGACTGCCCAAAAACTTAATGGTACTGGTGCACCATGGTGGGCTGAGAAGAGCACGAACCATAGTGACAATGCTAATCACAAAAAACTACCTTCGCAACAACCAACATAACAAAACAAAACAAAAACACCAAACAAACTAACGAAAAAATAATAGAGGGTCCAACATAAAGTAAATAACAGCCGCAGAAAGTGGGCAAGCCCACATAAATCGATGACCGACCACGGAACGAGAACGGTCCATCAGTCCCGCGTTATCCAGGGATACCCACAACCCAAATAACTCGGTCAACAATCCTTCATACCTCAAGGCAGGGTGAGACGACGCTCAGCCCTGTCGAAACAACCACCTCATTCGCTCCTTGCATCCTCAACCCCGAAACAGCCCACTGTGAGGGGACCTCCCAAAGAAGTGCCCAAAACAACGTCTGTACCAACAACACCCCAGCAATAACAACCAAAGTCATCCTTGGAGGACGCCCTCGTTTACGCCAGCCCACCGAAGCGCAAGCGAGAGGCACAACCACCAGTTCCATCGGAGCCCAGACTGACCGAAACCATGCCAAGGGCCTAGACGATCGCCGGGACAACCAGTGGCAAGGCCGATGGCGGAGGGAGACACCCGACGAACTAGAGATCAAAACACGGTGATGAAGTTGAGCCCGAATAGGCCAGAGACGCGATGACCAAACGTGTCGATGAAGTCGCGACGCGCGAGACCCCAAGTGATATATAGCCGCTGCGCAGTGCGCACAGAGACAACCCCGACCGGCGGCAGGGAGGAGACGAACGGTTGAAAATGGCGACGATATGGGCGAAAGTCCATGTGCGGCGCTGCTGCAAGCGGAAAACCCTATGGGAGCACATCTATTGTTAAAAACAAGAAATTTTTGTTGGTATTAGCCGCTTTCATTCATTATTCAAACCTTATCCACTGTCGCTTGCATCAAGTGTAGCACCAGGGCTCCTTTCCTTACTCCTGATCACTATCAATTTTTTTGCTTCTCATTTTGTTTCATTCTCAATCAATTGGCATGAATGCATGGAGGAGGGAATAGGGTTTTATCCTATCTTACTTTCTTCACGACATGGTCGGTGTCCTACTTGTTTATGGCTGACATTTCATTACATGGAATATGGATAATTCTTTTTTCTTTTTTATTCAGAAAGGGACTTCCAGTGTAGAAGTCTCACCCAGAAACTCATCTCTCAGTTTAAAGGGAAACTATCTAGACCTGGATTCACTACGATCCTAGGAGAACAACGGGGAAGATACCAGGTAGAAACCCCGATGGTCCAGTGCGGGCAAAGGAGGGCGAGAGAAAACAAAACTGAGGTAAAAGTTTCTAATACAATCAATCAATTGGAATTAAATCCTGAAGAAAACGAGTGAGAGACTCCGTCTCCGTCGCAAGAGCTCGCCGAGCTAGTTCATGTGCCGCCGTATTTGCTTCTCTGAAAATATGGTTTACACGCCACCAGCTCTTATCCGCAAGGCATTGTTAAATATGATAAATGATCTCCACTGCTTCCGAGTGACCTTCCACATTGTATTGTATGACATTGACAACATTGAAAGCATCTGATTCAATGATAAATTTTGGGAGGGCCAAAGTTGCAATTAAGCCCATAGCCTCTAGTATTGCTCTTACCACACCATAAAAAGCATCTAGATCCCCTTGGCCCCTGTATCTTATTCATGAGGACCGCCGGCACCATTCCTTCTTCATCACGAACCACAACACCTAGGCCCAGCCATCCATCATCATTCACCGCCACGTCCGTGTTAATCTTCACCCATCCACACGGTGGTTTTGTTCACCTCAAACCTTGCCTAGACAGCGCCGAATATGGATAATTCTTATTCTAATTAGTAGTAGAATACAGACAATGATGTTCACCTTTCTTGAAGTTACATATTTTGACGTTTTTACACCTCTCTCTGCTGTAGAATGTATGTAGACAACAATTTTGATTTCTGCTCACGTGAGATAAATGGTACCTTCCTAGCACTGAGCTTGATCACTTTTACGTTTTGATTATGATTGAAAGATCCCAGCTTTTTTCGTTTTCACTGCTCTTTTCAGAACTTGTTATGAAGATCAGTTGTGTTCAAAGTTATCCTTTTCTGTAAAGTTCTAACCTTCCGTTCCTCCTGCTGGGGTGGATGGGCTCGGGGTTAGGACTGCCGGAAGGGAACAGAAACTAGAGCTTGATTCAGGATTAGGAGATATAGATGTTAAAGATAGAATTTTAGGATGAAATTAAGCTGAAAGAGTTCCAAATTCTTCTTTTGAATTTCTCAAGGTTCTTTACAAGAAGTTTATGCTCATCACTTGGACTCCAATGAGCACAGTGTCAGTTTTTGGGCTAGCTGCAGGTTCTGTGCTGCTGCCTTGTGATTTCAGTCTCTGCAGTTGAAGATGATTATATTAGTTGTAACTGTGACAGTGAGGGTTCTTGGAGTGTTAACAGCATTATAGAGAGCCAGAAAGTGAGTGATTTCTTGATTACACTGGCATACTTTTCCATACCACTTGAACTTCTTTACTTTATTAGTTTCTCTAATGTGCCATTCAAGTTGGTAATGATTGAGTTTATAGCCTTCATTGTGCTTTGTGGGATGACCCATTTGTTGACTGGATTGACATACTATTATCCCCACTTGTTACGGTTACTATCGTCTCTTACCATTGCTAAGTTACTCACAGCTGCTGTTTCATGTGCCACTGCCATATCGCTTCTCACTCTCATCCCCCTCCTCCTCAAAATCAAGGTTAGGGAAGTGTTCTTGAGGCAAAATGTGCAGGAATTAGACCAAGAGGTTGAGGTGATGAAGAGAAAGGTCAAAGCTTGTTGGAATGTTAGGATGCTAACACAGGAGATCAGGAGGTCGCTTGACAGGCATACCATACTGCACAAGACGCTGGTTGAACTTTCCAACACTTTCGGTTTGCTCAACTGTGCTGTATGGATGCCTGATGATGACAAGAAAAGGATGACTCCGGTGCACATGTTAAGATCAAGCTCTTCCTGGGACTCTCACCACCTTTCTATTTCGACTAATGATCCTGATGTGCAGGAAATTAATCGGGAGAAGGGAGCAAGAATATTGAGGCCAGATTCAGAACTTGGATTTGCTAGTTGTGGTGGAACGGATGAGGCAGGTGGTGTGGCTGCAATCAGAATGCCAATGCTTCGAGTTTCGCATTTTAAGACAGGTACACTGCAGTTGATGGAGACCTCTTATGCTATACTCGTGTTGGTTCTCCCGAGCTGTTGGGCTTGGAGCTACCACGAGATGGAACTCATCGAAGTGGTTGCTGATCAGGTTGCTGTTGCATTATCCCATGCTGCTGTTCTGGAGGAGTCTCGGCTAATGAGAGAAAAATTGAGTGTGCAAAATTCGGCATTGTTACAGGCTAGAAAGAATGTAATGATGACGAAGCAAGCAAGGAGATCGTTCCAGGAAGTCTTGAGCGATGGTAGTACAAGGAGACCAATGCATACACTCATGGGGCTACTCTCGGTCATCCAAAGAGAGAATTTGAACTTTGACCAGAAGATCATTGTTGATACATTGATCAAAACCGTTAGTGTCATGTTGATGCTGGTTAATGATGCCATCATGGTTTTTTCATCTAGTGAGGATGGAGAAGTGCAGTTAGAGATGAAACAGTTTAGGCTACGCTCCATGATCAGAGAAGCTTCATGTCTTGCCAAGTGCCTGTGTGTATGCAGTGGTTTAGATTTTTGGGTTGATGTTGGGAGCAGTTTGCCGGTTCATATGATCGGTGATGAGAAAAGAACGTTTGAGGTGATTGTACATCTGGTTGGCTATCTGTTGGACCTGCACATTCAGGGTGGACCCAGAACTATACTAGCGTTTCGCATTAACTCCACGGAGTACGGTGGGCTGGAAGAGGAGAAAAGGGCGATTAGATCAACCGTGCGAGAAGGTAATGCATAAATAAGGTTCGAACTTGGTATGAAGTCGTTGGGAACACATAAACAGAATCATGAAGAGACTGCTCTTGAGAGCTCAAGTTTCATTATATGTAAGAAACTCATGCAGGTCAGTAACATAACGTGGTTGGTTTTAAGCCATTTATGGCATGTCTCAAATGTTGAATATGTATATATTATCATGCCTGTTTTTGCAGATGATGCGAGGGAATGTCTGGATATTGCGAAGCTGTGAAGGTCTTGAACAAAGTACATCTATTGTTCTCCAGTTTCAAGTCCCATCTCATGTGATCGACGAAACCATGTATCCGCTTGAAAGATCCCCTCAAGAAGCAGAAGCTTTAGCGTCTGAGTTCAGAGGGCTTCGGGTTCTGGTAGCTGATGGAGATGACATGAACCGAGCTGTGATGCGAAAGATGCTCAAGAAGCTTGGGTGTGAAGTTGACACAGTTGCGTCCGGAGTGGAGTGTCTCAGTGCTGTCATCTATGGGCACAAATGTTACACAGTTGTTATTTTGGACATGTACACGCCTAAGGTTGACGGGTTTGAAGTCGCGAAAAGAATCTGGAAGGCTCGTGGTCGCGGTTGACCGTTGATTATAGCTTTGACGGAGGCTCACATGGTGCACAAGTGCCTGAGCTTTGGCATGAATAGGGCTGTTCAGAAGCCTCTTCTCTTGCAGGAGTTGGCAGATGAGCTTCATAGATTGTTGTTACCATGTCTTGGAGAAGGCTTTCAGAGCTCAAAGTTTTACATGTCATTACCATCAAACTGTTGAAGTTTTTTTGAGAGATGAATATATAGGCTTTGGCAAAAAAGTAAAAATGTAGTAATAGGTTTGAGGTCTCTTGGCACAGAAGGATTGTAATATAATCAGTAGTCTTAGATTTGAGAGATGATTATTTGTTGTAGGTTTTCTTCTAGAAGTGTTTATAAGAGCTGAAGTTCCTTATTTTGAAATTATGTTCCATGCATCTATAGTAAAATTATCATTTACAAATTAAATCTTTGTTTTTTATCCATAAAAACAGAAAAACCAGAGAACGTTGTGTTTTTAACCATAAGTTGTGCTCATCAACTCAAAATAACGTCCAAATTTTTTAATAACAAATACTCTCCAAATTTTCCTCTCATATTTTTCATTTATAACTTTCAAATACTAAAGTTTCTTTCTTTCTTTCTTTTGACTAAAGGTTTGTTTTTTTTTTTTTTTTTTTTTGGTTATGCAAAGAACACAACCGATATGTATATTACTGGGCTTTGAACTGGCGGTCTGGGTGGCTGGCCCAGTAGCTTTCAGTAGAAAAAGTTGACATTTTTTAAGACGAGAGTGCGAGGGACGAGAAGAAGCAGAAGAAGATGAGTGCAGCGAAATCTGCGGAAGCAGAAGAATACCATTGCAATGATTTCGAATGGGAAAGTTTAAAGGAGGAAATCGAGAACAACCCTTCTTTTCTCTACCACCTTCAGCCTTTTGATCCTTTTCTACATTCGACAACAGCGGACAATCAAGATTCATCGAAAGCGTGGCAGAAGTTCCATGTTCAACACTCATCGGGCAAGTTCTTCAAGGTCTCATTTTTCTCTGAATTCAACCGGTTCTAGTCTTTCTTGTTTGTTTGATCTTCGAATTCCTTAATGTGGGTAGAAAATGGTAGTCTAAAAATGGGTTTTTACTGGTTGTAGGAGAGGCGGTATTTACTGAAGGAATTCCCGGAGTTGGTTTCTGGGAGAGAAGGATGCAAGGTGTTGGAGGTGGGCTGTGGAAATGGAAGCACTGCCCTCCCTATACTGCGGTGCGGTACTCATAAAATTGTTTCTTTTTCATGTTTTACTGAATTGATCTTGCATATCAATGTGAATGTGTTCCAAGGTATAGTGATAAACTTGGAAGTAGAGTATGTTGATGGGCCACATGGGGCTTTGTTATGATGCTTTTGCATAGAAAATTTGCTTTTGATCTTGCTGTTTACTGGAAACCCTTTGTTCTGATTCAGTGCTCATAATGAAGAATAGTTATGGAGTATTAGTTAAGCCAATTGGGAAGCATGGATACTCTTCTGGGTGTCTATCTAGACACTCTAAGTCGGCAGAGTTCCCTGTATGTTTCTCAAATGTGACGTGCTTAGTTCGTTTGCTTGCAATGGGTTTGAATTGCATTCCATAACAACAATGAATATTGTGATGTTAGTAGGAGGATGTTCTTTCATGATTATCAATATTAGAATAGGAATCATGGGCTTAATTTTCTACTGACATGACTTTTCGATACATGGTATGCATTCAGTTTCAGGACCTCTTGGGACATCTCATAACTCCACTATCTGTCTCATGTAAATATCTTTGTTCTTTGTAGTGGGAACAAAGGAACTATTCTCTATGCTTGTGATTGTAGTAAGGAGGTTCTTGAGAAGGCAACAGAATGCGTAAAAGCCAGTAATTTATTTTCAATGGAACAAAGGTTTAATCCTTTTTACTGTGATTTTGCTGCGACTGGATTTCCAAGTTGGCTGGCTTGTGATTCTTGTAGAAGTAAGCTTTCACAGATGCAGCTGTATTGCTTATTCAGGCTCTACTGTTTCTTTTATTACTATTAGAAGTTCTCCACTCAGGGTTATCATTGCTGTTTTTACCAGCTTTTAGGTTTCAAACCCATCGTTTGCTTCAGGTATCAGTGATCGTTGTCAAACGCATTCAGATGGCTTTTGTGCAACCCAAGAAAGCACCCGTTGCATTGGTGGAGTGGACTTTGTTACCTTGGTATGCATCCATCTAGCAGATGACTGAAATTTTCTCCATACTATCGATCATGTATGATTCCATTTTATTAGTATTTCTTTCAACTTCTTATAAAAGTTGGCACCTTTCTGCTTTCCCAATGGAATTTTATTCTATTAATAGACTCCGTCTGTCACATAAAAATTGTAGATTTATCATCTGGGCTATCCCATATTCATTGTTCACTTTCCTTTTAAGGAAACTTTATAGTAGTATCAAATTTTACAATATCCTTTTATCTTGAAGTTGAGGCTCACTCGATTTTTGTTCTTTCCCTAATTTTACAGTTAGGGTCCACTAAACTTTCTCTTTCTTTCCTTTTAAGTGGGGTAAAATTGTCAAAAGACACATTTTCAACTCTTCATCTTAATCTGTGTGTGTAGTCAAACTCTACAATCTTTATGGGACAGATGGAGTATATTAAAGATTTGATAACTAAAATTTCCAAGCTACAAGATTTTACACATCAATGCATATGTAATTAATGCACCAATACACGATTTAGTTACAGACTAACCTAGTAAATATATAGTAAAAAGCAATGTCAAAAGTGTTGATCTTTATGGCTAGAGGGCATATCATTTGTTGAACTGTATACTTATCATAATTACAGCACCTATTTTGCTAAGCAAAATATTCACTTGAAAGTTTGCATTGTATTTTAGTGAGGCATTCTTGTCAGCAGAGATAAGTGCGAGTCAAAATTTTGGAAATGTTTCATGAATTATGAGTTCTTGGCCTGCATTAAGTTTCTTTTATGCCTATGATTATCCACCATGCATTTTAGAATCTGAAATACTGCTAGTAGTGCTAATTGTTTTGGGAACTTTTATTCCATACTGATAGTAGTACGTTTCTATTCTAACCGTGGTTCTCTTCTAAAATGTGTTAGATATTCACACTATCAGCGATTCCACTCGAAAGGATGCCGTCAGCTATTAGCGCGTGCTTCTCTGTATTAAAGCCTGGTGGCCTGCTGTTGTTTAGGGACTATGGTAATAAAAGGCAACAGTACTCTTATTACCTGTTTATTGAAGTACTTCTTACTACTGAAATACATTTACTCTATATTATACTTGACATTGAATTTCAATATTTACTTTGATAATCTTCTGGTTAGCGAAATTGTTCTCTAGAACCCTTTTGTGAAGTTTCTGTTTGGCTTAATACAGGTCTCTATGACATGAGCATGCTGCGATTTGAGCCACATCAAAGAGTGGGATTCAGGGAATACATGCGCTCCGATGGCACACGTTCATATTTCTTCTCTCTAGATATACTGAAGAATCTCTTTGCTAATGCGGGCTTTATCGAGGTACTCTTAAATGTTTCCCAATTTTATGATGTACGGGAGGGGGGAAAACAGGACCATATGCAAATATGTTGCAATTAGAACTCAGATAGCAGTAGTAGTTCAGTTATGATTAAATTATGTTGAATAGTTTGGATTTTTTCCAGCCTTTCTATCAGGTAGCACTGTCTGGTTATCTGGTTATTGCTCAGCCTTTCTTATTATACTCATTCTTACAGCAAAAGGAATGTTGGTTTATGTTCTGCTGAACATTGTATTACTTTGTTTGCAGCATGAAGTGCAGTATTGTTGTGTGAAATCTGTTAATCGTAGAAATGGGAAGATTATGCGAAGGGTATGGGTCCATGGGAAGTTCCAGAAACCTTGATAAATTTGTCAATCAAGTTGCTGTTCAAACCATCTGCAACAGACATATCTAGGTAAGGATCATTAGACATATCTAACACTACCTCCATCCCAGAAAAGAAAATGCATTCGAATTTGAACATGTATTTAACTCAAACTTTTATTAGAATTATTACGTTTAAAAATAAAAATATATTGAACATTTTATATTAGTAAAATGTTAAAGTAAAAAAAAAAATCATAGATTAAATGCTGAAAAATAAATGTTTTTTTTTTTTTGGTGATGGAGAGAGTATAACAATATAGTAGTATATTTTTTTTGTGAACAAATTCATTTTAGAATTGCAAGTGATTAGGGATAATGTAATTGGAGCGTAAGAATGGGAGACTAAGAATTTGTAGGCCTATGGTCAAGGGCCTCATCCTCAACATCAACATGTATTGAATCCTCTCTTTCATACATACAGGTAACAACTATACACATCACATGTACCATTTTGTGACATTTATATCTGCATACCATTGATCAACTTAGGAGAGCACATGAATGGTAACTATCTGGCTTACCAGTAATCGCGACAGGAGCAAGTTCCTTCTCTGAAATGATGAAACCGTTTGCGGTCACGTACTATAATGACCCTTTTATAGATTTTAGACAGCAATTTGGTAGCATTGTGACAGTCTTTACATATCCTCAGATTCTTCACAATTTTGATTGTTGTGCGTGGACCTGTACTGATCAATCCAAATGCCATGGCCAATCTCTCACTGTGGTAATCAAGTGCAGTCTCTTTCTCTTCCTCTTCCATGTTTCTCAATACAGCTGCTGTATCTGCTTCATGCCCTGCTTCCTTCAACTTCTCCTTCATCACACTCAGCATCGAAATGATACTTTTTATCTGCGGGTGGGTATTGTCTGCTGTCAGGAACTCGTGAACAGCTCCGTATACCTCAATCGAGCTCACTCCAGGATCTTTCCTCATTCCTCCGACCTTAATGGCTTCTCTCACGGATTTCACATCATTCCATCTTTTCGCAACAGCATACAAGTTGGACAGCGAAACACTGTACCCGCAGTTCTGAGGTTCGAGGTCAATAAGTTTCTTTCCTACAATTTCACCTAAGATGCCATTGCCGTGAAGCTTACATGCTGCTAAGAGAGTACTCCAGAGAATTGCATGTGGCTTTACTGATAACCCACTGATCAGCTCATATGCTTCATCAAGGTGGCCTGCTCGACCAAGAAGATCCACCATGCAGCCATAGTGCTTCATCTGTGGAACCAAGCCGAATCTCGTTATCATTTTGTCGAAAAGTTCTCTTCCTTCTTTAACCAAGCCAGCATGACTACAGGCGTTAAGCACTCCTATTAGAGTGATGTCGTTAGGCCTTGCACCACTCCACTCCATTTCTTGGAGGAGCTCAAGAGCCTCTTCGCCACAACCATGCATCCCGAATCCAGCCATCATCGCATTCCACATGCAAACATCGCGATCTGCTGATTCCTTGAATAGCAAGTACGCACCATGGATGTCACCACAACGAGCATACATGTCAACTAGAGCAGTTCTCAACACGAGATCCATTTCGATATCCTGCTTGTTGATAAAAGCATGAATCCACTTGCCTATATCACCTGCTCCGGCTTCTGCACATCCAGAAAGGAGGCTAGTGACTGTGACTTGGTTCGGCTTCATGCCATTGTCAATCATGCCCTTAAACAGTTCAAAAGCCGAATCAAGGCAATGCACTTGTGCATAAGCTGCAATCATCACTGTCCAAATTGTAACATCTTTGTCTCTGAAGCTGTCAAAGACCGCTCTAGCATACAAAGCATCCCCACATTTGCCGTACATATCAACCAAAGCAGTAGCCAAAGCCAGTGACATGGGGATCTTGTTTCTTAAAATAAAGCCATGCAGGATTTTTCCCAGCTCTAGTGCCCCTGCAACTCCACATTCCACAATCCAAGTCAACAAAGTGACCTCATTTGGTTGGATCATTTGTTCCAGCATTCTTCTGAAAAGATCCAGCCCCTCTTCAAACTTATTGGCCCGGATGCATCCAGCAATCATGGCAGTCCAAGAAACAACGCTTTTCTGTTTCATGCTACTAGTAAAAAGCAGCCTTGCGTAAGTTAAACATCCGGACTTTGCGTACATATCCATCAAAGCGCTGGTCATTTGAGAAGTCAGCTCATTGGAAACAGAATTCCGCAGAACAAAAGCATGCAACTTTTTACCCATTTCTACATCTCTGAGCTCCCGAAATAGAGTAACCATGGTAAGCATGGCAACTTCACTGGGCCTCACACACAACGATTGCATCTTTCTAACAATTCCCAACGCTTCAGCATACAGTCGAGAGTTACAGTAGCATCCGATCATCGTACTCCATGAAGCAGCATCTCTTTCGCACATTTCATCGAACACTAGGCGTGCAGACGCTGAACTTCCACAATCACTGTACATTTTGATTAATGCATTGTTCACGAACACATCATCGGTGAGCCGACTCTTTAACGAAAACCCATGAATCTCTTTCCCCAATCGGATGCTGGAAAAACAGCCGCAAGCTTTCAGAACCGATGAGACAATAAAATCATCCACTTCAATCTCCATCTCCCTCATATGAGCATAGACCAAGAGGGCATCTGAGAATCCGTTGGTCCTTGTGTAACACGTTATAAGGCAACTGTACTGAGCGGGTAGACTTAAGTGGGGGTTATTGAAGTGGGTTCTGAGAATGTGGGCATGAATTTGCTTAACCTGCTCGGAATTGGGATGGCGGAGCATAGACCAAGAGGGCATCTGAGTCTGTGGTTGCTCCTCATCATCCTGGGTTTGGCTTATCTTGAGCAAGGATGAAGGAGAAGTTGAGATTTGAAGTTTCTTGGTGGTTGCCGGGAGTGGAGAAGAGAAAATGACTGGACTGGCAGCGGCCATAGCAAGTCGACAGACAGAACTCTTCTTTAGATGAATGGAAGATGGAAAAATTCATGGCTCTGTCTGTGTGATCTTCAGTAAATAAAAACGTGAATTATCCTTCTATACATACATGAAAAATGCACCGCAGATGAATAGTGCATCTGATTTTTCTTTTTTCTTTTTCTTTTTTCTTTTTTATTGAATAATAGGAGTAGTAGTACTTTGTTTGTAGGCAAAATATCTATTTAGTACCCTAAACTTTAATAAGTTGGGCAATTCAGAACCTAAACTAAAAAATGAGCATTTCAGGCATCGTATTATTAATTTCTGGGCAAATAAGGGCCTCGACGCAGTCAACTTGGCATTGAG
>JBBYHH010357431.1:0-12069 GCA_038382905.1 Daphne laureola | reverse complement strand
ATGTATTACAAGGTTCTGATAAATTTACAAACCGACCACCGGGAAAATACATCAGAAAATGACATAATTTCGGGGTGGGTGTAACAAAAGGTTTTGAAAGTAGCTTCAAAGTGGCAACTTACTGCAATGATTGTTTTGAGTTGTTCAAGAATGAACGTTTAGATGTAAAGTTCTAAAAATAGGACAACTAAGGGACTAAGGGAAGGCTGAGAAGAAATTGAATTGGAGATGGATTTTAATTCCACCTCTTGCACATGGTTGGTTATTGAAGCTACTATCATTCAAAGTTGCTGGTGGCATGAACTACAGATTAAGAAACTGATTTAAGTATTTTAATTGAAGCACAACATAGATTTGGAGCCATTTTGTGATTTAGGTTTGGTGTCTATTCAAATTATAGTTGTCTTGCAAGGACTCTACTCTTCGTGTACCCTTGGAGAGGTATGTTAGAATGAGTTGCTACAGTTGAGCTTTCTTTGTTTTTAGTCAAGTTATGGTTTCAATTTTGTTAGGCTAATCAAGGGGAGAAGAGCACATGAAGGGAGAGTAGCTGCTTAAGATCCAAAAGATAAAACACGCCAGATTTTTGATGAATTGTCTGTGAGAGATTGAGGCAACAAGACCAGCGGGAGTCCTAATACTAATTGGACAAGGTATTCCTGATTAAACCTCGATTTCAACAATTCCTAGTACTAGTTGGACTAAGATATTCTAAGTTATAAATAGGGGAATATGTGACCGAGGCTCAGGCTTAACCTTCAATTCTCAATTTGTTTATTACTGTGCTAAAAACATGTCTGAGTAATTTATTTAGTTTAGTCTAGGGTAGATTTCTATCTCTAAACATTTGGTTGTGAGAATTGATTTGAACTTCAATTTTCTTTAATTTTCAAGAATCTATTTGTTCTTAACACTTAATTTTTACAATTAATTTTCCTATTCTCGCTTGTTGAATTGGTTATGAAATTGTGATCATGCTTAAATTCTTTAGCTGCTTGTGTGAAAGAATTTAATTAGAAGCAAGTGCATTAATTGGAATTGGTTAAATTTCTTTTTCATTCATAAAGAAGAAATATGGCAATTTAAATCATACTAGCTTCTCTAGGTGGTTACTTGGAATAAACAATTCAATCATCATGCTTCATGCTAGTTCTAGGTCAATTACAAATTGCCTCTCAGTATCTTGTTACTTGGAATTGAGGAATTAATTTGGCTTTTGTTCTAGTTAATTTAACAATGAATTATTTGGGTTGTTTCTAGATTTAGGTGGAATTCGGTTTATTGGCTTGAGTTAAAGAAATATTTGTTTCAATGATCAATGATATGTTTGGAGTAGATAATCAACCCTAGGCTGAACGTTTTTTGTATTTGATTAATTCATCAAATTTGCAGCTGATTGTTTTCAAGCATTCAATTTTTCACAAAAATCCTCCATCCTTGTAATTTTAGTTAATTGCTTGGAAACTTTAATTCGATGATTTTCCTTGGGATTTGATCTGGTTTTTATCACTACACACAAGTTAATTTATTCTGTGTTGATAGTGAGATCAGAATTATTTTTTGCGATTTTGATGCCCTACCAAGTAATAAGATATCAACACGTCGATGGTTTGTACTAACAGAAGTGTGTAGAAGAATGAGAGACACTAGGATTTATAGAGGTTCGGTCAACACGACCTACATCCTCTAGTTAAGTCACAATTGAGATTTTCCACTAGAATTGAGGTCTGATACACAAGGTTTATATATAATGTCTAACACACAGGACTTAAACAAAGGCTGCCTGACACACAGGACTTTACGCCAGAATGTCTGACTAACAGGACTTAACAAGTTCCCTGACTAAGATGACTTTCTAAAAAACCTCACTAATAGGACTTTGTACAATGGATGTCTGACACACAAGACTTTATTCCAAGGTTACCTAACTAACAGGACTTAGAAAGAATGACAACAACACTGTGATCAACTCGTTAATAAAGCAATCTATCAACCTTCCTCTTCATTGGAAAGTATCACTTAATCAGTGATGTAGAACTGGCCTACCACTGCCAACTAATGATGTTAATCAATATAAGCTCGAGAGATAGCCTCTTTTACAGAATAAATAAAGATGTAAAGAGTATAGTAGGCTTCTCTGTTGATGTAGAACTCTCTTCTGGTGTAGCCAAAGCTTTCTTGCAGATGATCTTCAGGATGATTGCAGCTTTGTGAGTGATAGCTCGAGAGTTTCTTCTTGATCTATGTTAGTGATTGAGGAGGATGAAGAGTATTAACATAATGTATATAGTATGAGTTGTGTGTTTTATTGTTCTGTATTCTGTCTTCATCTTCTCTTCAGATTTTATAGGCTCCAAGTTCTTCAGAAATGAGTAGGAGCATCTGACATCAATTCATAGCCATTGGGTATGAATATTTTCCATTTTTGAGCTTTCTGATCATTGTCAATTGATTTCTAGCCATTACAGATCTTCACAGATTTGTTCTTCATTTCATCAACACGTTGATGAAGACTAGCTTCAACAACTTGATGGTTTTTCTTCAATGATTTTGGCTTCTCTTGTGAGCTTTCAGCCTGTGAGCTTTCATTCATTATTGTTGCTCAGTAGTGGAGTGATTTACTTCTTGTATGAATGCCTTCAAGCTTATGATTCATAAAGCTTGAATTCTGAGCATTTCTGATATCAATGCGTGATGCCTGTGCATCAAGCGTTTCTTGATTTCTTTCCATATATGATCCGATTGCAATTTGTCAATCCAATGGCTTCTTGATTCTGATAGAGAAATTGACCGTTACTTTCAGGGATGATATTCCAGCATTAGTCCTTCGATTTTCCTACAAATGTTGCTAAGAAACAAGTTCACATTAATCATGAAATTTGATCTAAATGCATATAATTCGAGATATGCAAAGTGTTCTTCATAACACATGAATTCTTGTACTTGTGCATACTTTGCAATTTAATCTCAATATTTTTTATCTAATCAACCAAGAACTAATAAACTTGTTGAGTGCACTTAAGCTTATCAAAACTTTGCAAATAAGTCCTCAAGGTTTTGGAATCATAAAAAAAAGTGGTTGAAAACAACAAAGTCAACAATCTCCCTTTTTTTATGATGACAAAACACTTCAAGAAGTTTCGATATCCCTTTGAAATCTGTTTGAGAAAAGGTCTCATAACTGAGTATATGCTCCCCCTTAGGATGAGATTTGGTAAAAACCTTTTTCAAACTTTGAATGCATTCTCCCTTAGAACATATTCTCCCCGTTAGGAAAATAGTTTTAGAAAATGATACTGGGATTGCAGTGTGCATTGTACCAAATGTGACAAGCTCCACCTTACTTCTTGAACATATTTCTCCCTCTTTTTGGTATCATAAAAAAGGTACAAAATAGAAGAGTGTATATGTAAGAGGTCAAGTGGGACTATATGTATTACTTAGTTTTCATCAACATGTTGATATTCCTCTCATCAATGTGTTGATAAACTCAGAGTGATACAAATATCATTCTTATTCTATGATTGACACTTATCAGATATGGAAGCATATATTGATATCAAGGTTGATCAATAAAGATGATACTAGTAAGTATTGAATATGATAGTTAAGAGCATGCTTTTTTATCAAGTACATCAATATTGACGTGATCAACTCTTTTAAGAAAGATAATAGTATATCTACGTGATCAATGCATCTTTATAAGAGATGATATTTTATCCTTGTAGGCATGATCAACTAGTTCATGGTTTTGAGTGTGATTCAGAAACAAGCATGTTCAATAATGCATGAGAACAAAGATACTAAGTATGACCAGTATGCATCAGATCATATCAGAGAGATAGTATTTGCATTTGAACAGATATGAATACAAGTAATGCAGTTGTTGTGATATACTAATGATGTCCCTTTTAAAGGGTTTGAAAGGTCATGTGTACCCTAGCATGAATGTATGTAAGAAATAAGGGTTTGGACTCCCAACTTTCAGACAAACATATATAGACAACAAAGTCAATGATCAAGTCAAACAGGTTATGTAGTTAACACAGATCAATGCATTGATGAACTCTATATCAACGTGTTGATTGAACATGCTGAACTTGTGGAAAAAAACATAATGTTTGTGCTTAGTCCAAGTTTTGTATTTTGCAAACTCAGAACTGATGAATTAAAAAATGACAGAAAGTTGGACTTGAAACCAAAAAGTTATCCCTTTGAAATCAGTAAAAACTTTGAAAACAGAAGTACTATCAACGTGTTGATTGTACTAAGTTTCTAAAAATAGTTTTGAAATAAATTTTAAAACATCTTTGGACTAATTTAAGTGCACAATTCTATTGTGGAGTTTGGAAGACTATGTGATTTTAAAATTATTTTTCATAACCTGTTATCTTTAACTCTAGAGAGGTTAGGGATGTGTACTTTTCACCTTGGGTTACTGAGTCCTAGCTCTCTCCTGATGAAGTTGGATCTTTCTTCATTTAGAGGTTTAGTGAATATATCTGCTAACTGATTAGTTGTATCAATGAATTCCAGAGCCACATCTTTATTTGCCACATGCTCCCTGATGAAGTGATACCTTACTTCTATGTGTTTAGCCTTGGAGTGATGCACTCGATTCTTTGCTAGGAAGATGTCACTAGTATTGTCACACCTAATATGCACATTTCTAAAGTTATGTCCATAATCCTTCAGCTGTTGAGTCATCCATAGGATTTGTGCCACAGAACTTCCTGCAACTATGTATTGTGCTTCAGCTGTGGAAAGTGCCACTGAGTTTTGTTTCCTAGAAAACCAAGATATAAGGCAGTTCCCCAAGAACTGACATGTTCCACTAGTAGATTTTTTGTCTATCTTACTCCCAGCAAAATATGAGTCACTATATCCATGTAGTTCAAAGGAGGTCTCATTGGGATACCATAATCCCAACTCCGGTGTATTAACCATATATCTGAAGATCCTTTTTACACATTTCAAGTTTGATTCCTTTGGATGTGCGTGGAATCTTGCACAGATACAAACACTAAACAAGATTTTTTGATCTCCTTGATGTACGGTATAGCATAGAACCAATCATACTTCTGTAGAGCTTTTGATCAACGCGTTGACCAGAATCATGTTCATCAAACTTTGTTGTGTTGCTCATTGGAGTAGGGCAAGGTTTGGCATTTCCATATCCAAACTTCTTCAGCAATTGCCTGGTGTACTTTTCCTGATTGATGAATATGCCATCATCTTTCTAGTTGATTTGTAGGCCAAAGAATTAGTTGAGTTCTCCCATCATACTCATCTCAAACTCTCCCTGCATTAGCTTAGAAAATTCTTGACACAAAAGATCATTAGTGGAACCAAATATAATCTCATCCACATAGATATGAACTAGCAAAAGATCTGACTTAGTGGACTTTATAAACAAAGTATTGTCTACTTTTACTCTACTGAAACCATGTTCAACTAGGAAGCTGCTAAGTCTGTCATGCCAAGCTCTAGGAGGTTGTTTTAGACCATACAAAGCTTTCTTTAGTTTGAAAACATGATCAAGATGACAAGGATCTATAAAGCCTAGTGGTTTCTCTACTAAGAACTCTTCTTTTATAAAACCGTTTAGAAAAGCACTCTTCACATCCATTTGAAAAAGTTTGATGTTTAAAAAGCAGGCAAATGCACAGAGCAGAGCATTCTGATGGATTCCATCCGAGCTACTGGTGCAAATGTCTCATCGAAGTCTATACCCTCTTCCTAAGAGTGTATTTTTGCAACCAACTTTGCTTTATGCCATGTCACAACACCATTCTCATCAAGTTTGTTTTTAAACACCCATTTTGTGCCAATGATCGAATGATCTTTGGGTTTTGGAACCAACTCTCAAACATCATTCCTTCTAAATTGATTTAGCTCATCTTGCATTGCTATTATCTAGTTCTCAGCAGCTAGGGCATCATTAATGATTTTAGGCTCTATTTGGGATAAGAAAACTTGAAA
Source organism: Daphne laureola (assembly GCA_038382905.1). NCBI lineage: Eukaryota > Viridiplantae > Streptophyta > Magnoliopsida > Malvales > Thymelaeaceae > Daphne > Daphne laureola. The sequence continues at coordinate 6,087 of JBBYHH010357431.1, read as the reverse complement.
GCAACAAAGATTTCTTAAAGAGGATCTATTTAATACTCCCTTTGTAACATCACCTATTATGTTTTCTCTGGAATGGCTGAATCTTTTTTTGAACTTCCATGCTGATGTAGGCTCCCTTTCTTCTGTTTCCTCTTATCATCTTTCCATATGCTGATCTATCTTAGATGAAGATTTCTCCTTATTTTCAGCATAATGTTTTTCTCTTTTCTCATCAACACGCTGTTTGGTGTTTCTATCAATGCGTTGTTCACTCCTTTCTTCTTCTTTGTTTGTAATTTTTGCATCATCTGAGAATATATATTTCTCTTCTATTTTAGGGTTAATTTCACTAAACATAATATGAATAGACTCTTCCACTTTCAAGGAGATTTTGTTATAGACTTTGTAATCCTTACTCTTTGTTGAGTAGCCTAAGAATATGGTTTCATCATTCTTAGCATCAAACTTTCTAATATTATTCTTACCATTATTGAGCATAAAGCACTTACAGCTGAATGTGTGGAAGTAAGAAATGTCTGGTTTCTTTCCTTTCCACAGATTGTAGGGTGGTTTGTTCAACTGAGACCTGATGATGACCCTGTTGAGTATGTAGAAAGCTATGTTTGCTACTTCTGCCAAGAAATACTTTGGAAGCTTGTACTCATTCAACATTATCCTCACCATTTCCACAATGGACCTGTTTTTCCTTTCTACAACCCCATTTTGTTGAGGTGTTCTTGCGACAGAAAAGTTATGAATAATGCCAAGTGAATCACATAGAGCATTTAATTCAGAGTTTTAAAACTCACCTCCATTGTCACTTGTGATAGCAACAGTGTTTTTAAAATTTTCATTTTGTACTCTTTTGCAGAAGATGTTGAACTCCTTGTATGTGTCACTCTTCTTGGCTAAGAAGAAGACCCAAGTGTATCTGGTGTAGTCATCAACTATCACTATGCAGTATCTCTTCCCACCTATGCTTCTTGGATCAATGGTCCAAACAAGTCTATGTGTAGCAGCTCAGGTGCTCTTGATTTTGAGATCTGATTCTTTGCTTTGAAGGTTGCCTTTGTCTACTTTCCTTTGATGTAGGCTTCACATTCCTTGTCTTTATCAAATCTAAGATTTGGTATACCTCTAACTAGGTTGTTTTTGGCTAGCTTGGAAATAGTATGCATGCTAGCATGTCCAAGTCTCTTATGCCAAAGCCAACCTTCATCTTTGTTAACAGCATTAAAACATTTAAAGGTATAGATAGATAATTCATCAAAGTCAACAATATAGACATTTCCACACCTTCTACCAATAAACAAGGTTTTGTTTGAACCTTTATCAATTACATGACAGAGTTCTGGTTCAAATATCACCTTATAGCCAGTATCACACAGTTGACTAATGCTAACTAGATTATACATTAAGCCTTTAACTAACAACACATTGTTAATGGTGAAGGAGATATTCTTACCAATTTGTCCAACACCAACAACTTTACCTTTGCTATTGTCTCCAAATTAGACTATACCACCTTTTTTAGGCATAAGACTGAGAAACTTGTGTTTGTCTCCTATCATATGTCTTGAGCATCCACTGTCCAGGTACCAAGTCTCTTTCCTTGTTACCCATTTTTCTTGTTTAGCCATCATGCAGTAGATGTCTTCTCTCCCATTGAACCATTCTTCTCCCCTGGTTGTGAGAGTATGTAAGGTTCTGGGGGATTCTTATTCCTTTTTAGAATTCCAATTCTGAACTGTTTCCTCAAATGTGAAAGACTAATTGTCTTCTGATTCATTTGAGCATATTGATTCTTGTTAATCATACTCTCTAGTTAGAGCATTCCATATCTCCTGTACACTTTGACAATTGCAGATGATATTAGTAACATTAGGAGTGAGTGCACATAATAATAAACTTACTGCCTCAGCATTAATGGAGTAGTTTATGTCATCCTCTGATATGTATTCATTGAGTGGTTTTGATGGAACATTCAGTGGTCCATGCTCAATGATTCTCCATAACTTCTAATCCTGAGTCTTGATCTATGTCTCCATTCTGATTTTCCACCACCTAAAATTAATAGAGTCAAATAGGGGAGGTGCATATAGACTATGACCTTCAGACACACAAGTGCAAGCCATTTGATCTTATTCTCTAAACCGCAAGGTTCTTTAAGAGAAACCTTCTCTAATACCAATTGTAGACCCAAGTATGGCCAAGAGGGGGTGAATTGGTCTTCAAACAATTTTAAAACCTTTGGCTTTTCAACCAAAATCCTCTGATCAACACGTTGATAATATCATAGTTGAGTATACTTGCAACAGGAAGATATCAACACGTTGATGGTGTGCACTGACAAAAGTGTGTAGATGAATGAGAGACATAAAGATTTATAGAGGTTCGGTCAACGCGACCTACGTTTTTTACTCAAGTCACACTTGAGATTTTCCACTTGAATTGAGGCCTAACACACATAACTTATAAAGAGTGCCTGACACACAGGACTAAAACAAAGGCTGCCTGACACAGAAGACTTTTCTCCATAATGCCTAACTAACATGAGTTAGTAAGGTGCCTAACTAACAGGACTTTCTCTAATATCTGACTAACAAGACTTTGTACAATGGTTGCCCGTACATAGGACTTTACACCAAGGTTGCCTCACTATCAGGACTTAGAAAGAATGATAGTAACGCTGTGATCAACACATTGATAGAGCAATTTATTAACCTTCCTTTTCCTTGGGAAGTGTCACTTAATCAGTGATGTAGAACTGGTCTACCACCACCAACTAATGATGTTGATCAATATAAGGTCCAGAGATAGCCTCTTTTACAGAATAAACATGTAAAAAGTAAAGTAGGCTTCTCTGTTGATGTATAACTCTTTTCTGGTGTAGTCAAAGCTTTGTTGCAGATGATCTTCAGGATGATTGCAGCTTTGTGAGTGATAGCTCGAGAATTTCTTTCTGATTTATATGTGTTTTTGTTTTATATTTTGTCTTCATCTTCTCTTTGGCTTTTATAGGCTCCAAGTTCTTCAAAAATGGTAGGAGCGTCTGACATCAATTCATAGCCATTTCGTATGAATAATTTCTATTTTGGATCTTTCTGACCATTGTCAATTGATTTCAACAATTTGTTGATGAAGACTAGCTTCAGCAATTTGATGGTTTTTCTTCAATGATCTTGGATTCTCTTGTGAGCTTTCATATTGTGAGCTTTCATTCATTATTGTTGCTAAGTAGTGGAGTGATTTTCTTCTTGTATGAATGTCTTGAAGCTTGTCATTCATGAAGCTTGAATTCTGAGCATTTCTGATATCAACGCGTTGATGCATGTGCATCAAGAATTTCTTGATTTCTTTCCATAAATGATCATATTGTAATTTTTCAATCCAATATCTTCTTGATTCTGATGGAGAAATCAACTGTTGCTTCCAGGGATGATATTCCAGCATTAGTCCTTTGATTTTCCTACAAATCTGGCTAAGAAACAACTCAACATTAATCATGAAATTTGATCTAAATACATATAATCCGAGATATGTAAAGTGTAATTCTTGTACTTTTGCATACTTTGAATTTAATCCCAATGTTTTTTAGCTTATCAACCAATAATTAATAAGCTTGGTGAGTGCACTTAAGCTTACCAAAACTTTACAAATAAGTCCTCAAGGTTTTGGAATCATCAAAACAAAGTGGTTGAAGACAACAAAGTCAACACCTTCAACCTTAAATCCATGAGGGGTTGAAAGGGAAACTTATGGATATCATTCGATGGGTGATTTCTATCCTCTCCTTCTTCTTTTTTCATCTTGTTGGTTGATATGGATTGTTGTTCTGTTTAGATTTCAACATCTCTAGAGTATGAAAATTGTTGTATCTTATTATCTTCTTGCTTAAGGTTTAAGAAACTCATTTTCTTGAGAAAGTATGCTTAGATATTGATCCCCCTCAAACTATTTCATCGCTTGTCTGTTGTTTGTTGGCTCTGATGTGAATCCACCTACGGATCTAAATATCAACATCTCCAAAGTTGAGGATCTAATTGCAATGACACAAATAATGGAGGACCAAGAAGTAAATATGTCAAAAGTGAAGCACCATGCAAACCTAGAGGACCTAAGTGACAACATGAAAGCAGTTGGAGGAGAAGAGACAATTTCATGAAATTTTACATTCTTGTCCTTTCATATCTAAAGGTTTCAAGCAATCAATTTGCCACTAATGCTATAATTAAATTGGTCAATTAGTAAAAAGTTAATTTTCCATAATTTTATTTGTAATTTCCTTTTATTTTAGTTCTACAGGTCAATTCTCTATCTATAAATAGGGGTTGTTTTTACATTTGTGAAGACATTTTTTTATATGAAGATTATACTTTGATTTGAGAGAAGTTCTCGCTTTTATTCTCTACACTTTTTCACTCAACTCTTGTTCAAAGGTTTTGATCAGGTTTATCAAAATCCAAGGTTCTTTTCTCTTGAAGAAAGAGGTGTTGGATCCATCTTCCTTCCCTTGCCAAAACTTCACTTTTGCTTGAACCAATTCTTGGATTCAAAAAGGGGTGTTGGCCACTTTTATCATTCATTTATAGTCAAGAAGAAAATCCTTCAAAAGTATTTCTTAATCCATAAGAAAACACATCAATTGGTATCAGAGCCATCTTCTTCTTCTAGAGCAACCATTTTTGAAGATAAAGAGTTTTTGTATTCTAGATGGAAAATGATTTCACCATCTTCAAATATTTTCCATTAACCATCTAACTCTTTATATTCTTGCAATTTACATTCTTCGCACCTAACTTCTACTTTCTGCAATTTACATTTTCGCGCCTAACTTCTACTTTTCCCGCAATTTAGATTCTTGCCATTTATTATCTTGCAATTTATCTTTTTGCAAACCCATTTATCATCCCTTGCTCTTCAACTATTATAATTGTGTTATTTTTCGTATTACTTGTCATCTAACCAATTTTAATATTCTTGCTTCAATCTCTTATTGTGCCTAACCCCTTTTGTTTTTTACTTTTTCTATCGCATCTTGTGTTAAAACAAAATCTGCACACACAAAAAAAGAAGAGGAAAGACAAAAAAAAAAGTTGAACAGTTTCTGAAAAGAAACCAAAATTGGTGCAAATTTTACAAAGTGGAGGTTTGACAAAACAAAAGAGCGAAGAGTTCAAGAATTTATTGAAAACTCATCACAGTTTGAAAAACTTTCCAAAAGACCAACAACTTTTCACAAATTGCAGAAAGCTCATTTCTACACTTCTATAAACCATTGCAAAAAGTAACTAAAATCTTTTTCAGAAAGGTTTAAAGTAACTTATGCATTTGATTCTGTCACCACCACTCCGCACCCGACGCGGCGGAAGCGTGCGGTGTCGCGGTTTGAGGGGAACGAGGATGTTGGAGATGTCCGTGTCTGGATGTCATTTTACTAAGTAAGGCGAACCCAAAACCCTACCCTTAAAGTTTTTTCTAAACTTAGACTATCTAACGTGTTCGTTATTCAAGGCGTTCTAATAAAGCCCTAAACCTGCACCCGAAACACGTTAGTGGTTTTACGATAGATCACGTATAATAATAAGCAGTTATAAGTTGAGCTTTGCTCAACACAAATACAATAGCGAAAAGGTCCGCCCACTTCATTGGGCGAGAACTCTCTGATAAAATAATATACAATTCAGGTAATTTCTAGTTAAGTATGTATGCAAATACTACTATAGAGCCCGAGTCTAATAATGCTGAAATATGTACTGTGTCGGAATAGTTAGGTCACTACCGACAAATACACCCAGAGTACTGCCGCTGTTGCTAAACACAAACAATGAAGTTTATAACCGTTATTTAACCAACTAAGTGCTCAACCAAAACTTAAGTATAAAACCATACTTCTCAATCGAGACTACCCCCAACTGGATAACAATTACTGTCTAGGAGTACATACCTCTGGTAAAAAATACAGGATGACCTAACAGAACTATTCTGGGGGTCTCTAACCATGGTCTCTTGAAAATTATTAAGGTAATGGGGGTGAGTCCTCGAGAGGTACCCAGTAAGAGGTTAGGTAAGGATCACGGTTTTTAATTTAAAACAACCTGCATAAGA